>JAECUM010039448.1:0-25983 GCA_016617855.1 Megalonaias nervosa
ATTGAATTGATTTGATCTTGAAAGTATTAGGAGATAATTTGCGAGGGGGGGGGGGATTTCGACTGCCTAGGGGCCTTCACAGGGTTTAATCCGGCACTGGTCTTGTGTTTGAAACGTGTTTTGATCTGTTCATATTTGAAACGTGTTTTGATGTGTTTCTGTTTGAAACGTGTTTTGATCTGTTCATATTTGAAACATGTTTTAATCTGTTCATATTTGAAACGTGTTTTGATCAGTCCATGTTTGAAACGTGTTTTGATCAGTTCATATTTGAAACGTGTTTTGATCTGTTCATATTTGAAACGTGTTTTTATCTGTTCATATTTAAAACGTGCTTTGATCTGTTCATATTTGAAACGTGTTTTGATCTGTTCGTCTTGTTTTGGAGATTTTTCATCTCTTTACCAAACACCCATTAGTTTGAGAAAATTATTTTCGAAATCATTCTTTGCTTTTTCGTCCCACGTTTGTATCCAGTTTACTGCCGGGTATGAGCATCAGTCAAGTTTAAAAAAAATGACCGAGTTCATTCTCTTCAGTTTTGAACATAACCATATATAATGCTTTATATTTCTATAGTGTATGTTATATTTCTCTTTGATTTTTAATATACAAAATAGTTTGCTACAGTTGGATTGTAACTTTGTAATATTCAATTAATTTCTTTTACAATGGAGATATATCGTTTTCATCTAGAATTAATTTACTATTCAGGAGCTAATTGGTGTTTATTAAAATTGATATGCAAATTTAATGGAATCTTAAAATCTAACTCGAAAGTGCAACCAGAATAACAGCCATCAGCTATCTGGAAAAATATTTTCTTCCACATGGCTAATTGTTCACGGAATTGTGTGGAGGAAAACTTTTATGCATTATATATATGAATAAAATGTATTCGGGTTTCGTTGCCGCGTAAAGCATTTCCCAAGAATGGTTTATTTTTAGCCACAGTTATTTCAAAATACAGAGTTCCATTTACCAGTTGCTCCACGCACCTAGTGCCTGCAATGAGAAACCCGACTACCTCGATTTCTCTGGCTTTGCAATTTTTTTGTAAATTTTTCATTACAAATTTTAGATGGTGTCCTATATACTGTCCCATATATTTGTGGAGTTAACATGTTCTACATCTTCCCCAGCTATCACCAGGTGTTTTGCATTTTTCAGTCTTAATTCACGATACACTAGTATTTCTACCTTGCCCAATCGTATCGCAAATACCTAAAACAGGCATTTACAAATCTACTTGCCCGATTCACGAGACAAGCTCTGGCAAGCTCAAGTTTGCAAGGAACATGCCCACAGGCATGCTAAAACACTTAGACAGGGATGCAAGACATTTTATATAACGTCGGTAGTCTGGATAAAATGCTTGAAATGCCAGCAGTGTGTAAGCTATTTTAACGACAATGGGTCGTGTTCACTTCTTAGTGCTCTGTGTTGTGCAAGTTTATATCTGACAATCTCGCCACAATGAGTAGATCAGCACCTTTATTTATCGTTTTATGTAGCGCATACTTATGCATAACTGGTCAGAGTTTCTTCCGTCTATGTGTCATTTTCATCTTGTTGTCAATGTCAAGGTCAGTCGCAGTTTCTCGCGCAAAAGTAAGTAATAAGGTGATAATTCTCTGTTTAAAGCAGATTTTGATTTTAAACAACGAATAACTGTTTATATTGTAACTTACTAGTTATAATTTAATCGCAATATTTTGTGCATATCCGGGGTTCGCCCACTTTCAAGACTTATAAGTTAGCCTCTGTGAGTTTGTCAGACTGCCGACTTCAAACAATATCCTTTTCAAAGATTGTTTTGATGTTTGTTAACGATTTTATGGCGAGTAGATTTTATTTAGTACTACTAAACCTCCTGAGACATAGTTTTTTTTTTTGGAAACAAAAGCACTCACCTCTAACAAGTATGACTGACGTGACGAAACTATAGCAGTAGTGATGCAGTAGTAAGATTTCAAACAGCACCGTAGTACGATATATGTTTAGATCAGTTAAATACAGTGAGTACTGGAATTATAATTTCTGAAAATTTTGCAATGTATTAAGCGAATTACTATATTATTACAAAGTTAAATTTTTACAATCTGCCAATGCTCCTTCTATGTACCTACCGTGCACAACATCAAATGTTATTTACCTGTTGGCTTATTGAAAACTATTCACGTGTATCATAAGTGAAGACAGCTTCATGAAAAGATAACAAAAGAACACAGTATTATATATCGCCATCCTGGATATCGTATTATCTACACAACATATAAATTTTCATATTACAATTCCTCGAAATATATGTCAAGGTCCGTTTAATCTTTTCCTTCACTTTTGTTCAAACAATTTTTCTATTTAATCGCCGCAGTTACACCAAGACATAATTCCATTAATACGCTTAACATTTCAAAGAATTATTGGTACAGCAGTAGTGTGTGTCAATATCCACTTTTTTAAGTGTCTGTGTGTGTGTGTGTGCGTGTGTGCGAGCGAGATAGAGAGAGAGTAGTATTGATATTGGGTTGTTTTCAAGGGAACTTTACACACTATTGGCTATGTCGTGCCGATGAATGGTAGCCATGTGCCCATATAAGGGCACATTGCAGGGGCGGATCCAGAATATCGGGTGGGTCTGGGGGTACCAAATAGACGAGGGGTCTGTGTGACAGACGTCTGGTTGGGGACGAAGGGGAAAAAGCCGCCTGAAGCTCAAGCAGTTGAAGTGTTTACAAAGTATAATTTTATAATGTAACACTCTACCTGTAATGAAACTTACTCTAGAAAACGTTCCATTTCTTTCGCGCTCATTTTTTTAAAAGGGTGAGTGTTCTCCAGCCTGTCCCCCCCCCCCCCGGTGATACGTTCCTGCATTGGAGTGACCGTCCCAAGTGACTTGGGTGGGTATCGACTACACGACCTCTACATTATAAGTAAGACTCTGTACCAACTGAGCAACCACAGCTGTCTAATTCCAACATCTTAACGTGAAGTCATACTCCAAAAATAAAAATAACGAAGTCCTTTTAGAACCAAATAAATAAGAGGTTTTCAGCATATCCACTTTGTCTGACTTTCCGAACATGGATCATATAGTTATGCATGCTATGTTTAATGGACTCAATTTTATCTGAAATTCACTTTTATTTTCTTACATTTTACATACATTATTCATCTTGGCAGCAGATTGAACACTATTATTCCCAATAGGTGTCCCCCTCCGCTTTTAACCAGAGATGGACTAGCATCCCAGCCATGTTGTGGGGGAAATCCTACACTTGCTTTTATGCCATTAAATCGGCCTTATTTTCAGGAACGGCAGCCTTTCAGCCGTTCATTTACAGTTGCGCTAGGATCAAATGGGAGTAAGTATCAACTGTCGATCACAGTAACTGATTAGGTCTCGTACAAAGTAGCCATTCACATCAAGTCAAGGAGCAACTTTCTTTCACAGCATCCCAAATTATGACTCAAAAATGTTAATTTGGTTTCATTTTATTGTGGCGTTTTGGTCTTCAACAACAACAACCCGCCCCATCATGACAACATAATTCGTCACTCATTTCTAGCATGCCATTATCACAAAGTATGCCTCTAATTAATGGCAAACCACCGTCATTCTTATACAGTATGTACTCCAGTCATACCTCTTTCACCCAACAACAGTGTACATTTAGAAACTATTGATCACTATACTTTGCACAATATCTGTCACAAAGCATGTTGGCGGATATGAACTAAAAAGCCCAATTACAGGCAAGGTTCCCCAGATATTATAATACAAAGCAATGTTTCTCCCTTTAAGAAACTTTAAAATTATGGAAGGGGCATTTTGTATTATCCCTGTCCGTCCGTTCGTCATGAGGTCATTAATGTTGCGTGTAATCATTAAATAAAGTCAGCTTTGTACGTAGTAGTTCTAGGGTCGTAGGAATCTTATTAGTATCAGATCTCCACTGTCCTACGTGAAGATATGACAGTTCTGGTAACCTATGTTTATTACCATAATCGCCAATTTTATCAGCCAATCAGATGAAGTCTTATATCTTCGCGTTTTGGAGACTAAGTAGTATAGATTAAGGGTATAAAATTGTGCCGACCGATTTGATTTCCTCTCCGATTTCTGAAAGCTGCATTTCCATTGGCTAAGTCAAAGGTCATCAGAACACGACCCCTCAGCGGTCGCTGTCAGATCTTCACGTAGGACAGTGGAGATCTGATTTTAATCAGATTGAGTGTCCTAGTCACTTGTTTATGGGTCTGTCTTGTAGGTGCAGTGCTTCTTTATGTAATTTTGGTCTTTGCAGCATCACGTTAACGTCTGTTTCTGGCTTATTCCTTTGAACATGCATCGTAGTTTTGGTGAGTAAACCGGCCCACTGCCAAAAGCAGTCTCCGAATAAAACTTTTTTCCACACTTCAGTAACATTGATAATTTGTTTTAAAAATTTAGTTCAGTTGCGAAAGAGGATATGTCGGTCAGAACCTTTAGCCTTCCATATACACATATCTCTTTTTTGTACTAATTTTATCATCTAATACGTTGTAGTGCCCATTCTTCACGTATTTTATATTGGAGATGTTCGGGTACTCTTGAGACCAATAATTGTTTATTTCTTGGAAATAATTAAGGAAGCAACAAGAGATAAGAAAATTATATTTTAGCAGGACAAATAAGCAAATGGTCAAAGGGGGAAGGTATCTGTTTATGGGAGGGGACCTGTTTGCGGCACAGCATTGCATTGTGCAGTGTGCATTAAGTGCGCTGTGAATTGTGCATTGCGTGGCATGTTTTCTGTGCAATAGGATGCAGAAGAACTTTGACTTTAGTGCCCTCATGCAGTGCAATGCAATGTATCACGTGTTCTGTACCGAGCAAGTAGTAAGGGCTGTATTATAGCGGGTTTCCCGGATGTAGGCCCGTAGATAGTTGTCTTCAAGTCATTACGACATGAAAACCTCCTACAACTAGAGTGACATAGAATGTGATGCGTTTGAGATTAAGCAAATTTAAAGTTTATTTAAAAAACAGTCCCGGATTTTTACCATTCTTTCCACCACTATCAAATAGGGAGACTTTGAATGTTTTCATCAGAGAACGATTTTATGACTTCTTACTGTTTATACATACATACATACATACATACATACATACATACATACATACAGACAGACAGACATAGAGACATAATTGCCCATTAGAGATCTTATGCATCTCTTAGTTATAAATGACTTACTCAAGTTCTATCTCTTTTGAAATAAATAATGGATATAGTTCACATATGGTTAAAACAAAACGTATGTATAGGTCTACACAGATTTAATAATGTACGGTTTTCAAACATGGCTGAGTCAATATTGATGTCATCAGAGGAATTAGGTTGAAAACAGCATGTTCAAGGGCATTCACTCATGTTGCATTATGAAACTGCTTCACACACAAAAGCAAACATGATACCCGGATGCTAGAGACAAGGACCGCCATAATGACCACATTTTCTCCAGAGGATCTCATACGATATTAGCATAAGTATGCAGAGTTCGCGAAAAGTTAAACTCGAGGAAATATAGCGAGTAAACTAATTCGTGTCACTAAGTGCTAAATAGCACAAATTAAAGACGCTGAATTATCCAAAATTCATTTTTCCCTTTTGTACAATATTTCTAATCGCGCTTCTGATCATATGACTACATATACATTCATTGTGGAAAACAAATATAGACATGCTTAATCAGATGGGCTGGGATGTCAAAAATATCGCTGCTCAATTGACCTAAACCGTTAATCTGATGCACTAATATTGTGTGTGCATGCGTGATGGGGAGGATGTGTTTGCGAGAACAATTATTCCTTCTAGAATTTACCTGCTGATCAACAGATACCATAGCATAATAGACATTTCTGAAATATCAATCAGCCTTGCTTGGTACCGACAATAACTATCAGCATTGGTCTGATGTTAGTATCTGTATCATCGGGGCCCGACTGTAAAGATGAACCATAGTATTATCACACCCTCCTGTTTGTTTGGTTTTAAAATAGAAAAGCATCAAGGAAATAAAAACTGCACAAAAGTAATCATTTCATTCATTAATTTTTAGTTTCTACCCTGACTGTCACCAAGAGGTCCTTACCAATGTTGAATTGTTGGCATTTCAAAGCCCTCGATGTAAACAAGCCAACAGACTGCTTGCTCTCCATTTCTGGTTTCTAGAATAGTCTGTTTCAGTAAAAACTGTATCGTCTGCGTCCAGTATTTGCAATGTCTAATTTTAGTATAAGTTTTAAAACAAATTGAAGAAAGAAAAAGGAGGAACTCTTTTATACATGTGTCCAAAAAGATGTAACTCCAAAATTTACGGAATTATCGAGATTTTCAAAAACGATGAACTGCATCATATATGTTGCCTGAAAACACAGACTGGCCCCACATATATCGCCAAAGAAACTTCCGTTTGATTCGAAACGCGAACAAGTTTACAGTGTTTTGGACTCCCTGGGGACAACCAGGTTAGAAGTTATAAATCGATGAATGAAATGACTAAATCTTGTACATTGTTTATATCCTTGACGCCTTCTGTTTTTAAAATCGGTAGCGGGGTACAATCAAAGGGATGGTGTGAGAATACTATAGGTGGTTGCCCAGGGCGCCAGGCTTTAAGGGGCACCAAAATTAGAAGTGATTTTATTTTCTGGGAGGTGGCGCCAAAGTCATAGTTTGTCTAGGGCGCCAAAAACCCTTGTGCCGACCATGTGTATTAAGTTACATTATGTTTGATACCTACTTTCCTTACTACCCATGGACAACTAGCATGGACCAAGAATCAGAAGCTACATCCTTGTACATATTGTGGGACAAAATGTGGGAAATGTTCCCACAACCTGGACAAAAATGTTTGAATAGTGATTTTGAGCCAAATATCTCACAAACTGCTTTTTTGATTGTACTCAGACTTGAACTTGTCATTCTTTCAGTTCGTTTTTTGATGCATTCAAAAAATTTGTATGCAAGTGAACATGGGAGGTCTTGCAGCAAATTTCTAAAAGGTCCATGCAATCATGACCTTCTCGCGTTCCCAATGTAAATAATCCATTTCAGCCAAAAAATGGAGGACATTGCCGAATAGAACAGCCAATAACGAAAGGTATTACTGAATAGTGCAGTGAATACCGGAAGAAATTACCGAATAGTGCATCCAATAACGGAAGAAGTTACCCAATAGTGCATCCAATAACGGAAGACGTTACCGAATAGTACAGCCAATAAGGGAAGATGTTACCGAATAGTACAGCGAATACCGGAAGACATTACCAACTATTATGGCGAATAACAGAATACATTATCAACTAGTATATCGAATGAAGGCATACATTACCAACTAGTACAGCGAATAACTGAATACATTACCAACTAGTATAGCGAATACCGGAATACATTACCAAATAGTAAAGCGAATAACAATATATTACCAACTAGTAGATCGAATAAAGGAATGCATTACCAATTAGTAGATCGAATAACGGAATACATTACCAATTAGTAGAGCAAATAGCGGAATACATTACTGACTGGTATAGTGAATACAGGAATACAGTACCAACTAGTATAGCGAATAACAAAATACATTTCCAACTAGTATAGTGAATAACGGAATAAATTATCAATTAGTATAGCCAATAACGGAATACATTACTAAACAGCACAGCGAATAACGGAATACATTACCAAATACTACTTCTCTTATATTGAAAATCGATTCTGTCATGTAGGGAATAATGGGGTTAGAGTAAGGATCTATGAATGCTCATTTATTTTGTTACGTGTAGGCTCGTACAAATGTAACAGAAGAAAAGAGTGAAGTCAACAAGCTTTGTATATTTTAACAAAATAATTTATTTCCCTAGAAAACAATGTAAAAGTTGGTAAATAGGACTTACAGTTTGTGAATATAATCCAAAATTTGAGCCTAAGAATGAAAACACAAGTCCTATCACTAAATAGTTCTATTAGAATCCAGGTTCGAATCTCGACGACATACAAATATGGAAGGCGATGACGTCAGATGTGGTCCAATGTACGAATATCAACAATTCCTCAACTGAATCACAGTTTTTGTTTCCGAATAGTTCCAGAATAAATTTCCATGAATATCTTTCAGAGCTTTTTATAAGAAAGTCAACTTGTTGAGTTTCCAGGAGAATAAATTATTAAATCCAAAAATCAGATGAAAAACAAACAATCTGGCAACAAATAAAAATAACACCTTGTTCCTTCAAGATGTTAAAACGACTCTGACAGAAGAATATTAAGAATGCGTATTTAAACCCCCAAAACATCATTTCAAGTCTCGCGAGATGGGTCATGTGGTCTCTTACTACAAGAAATCCGTTACGTACGCCAGTGTAACCCCATTTAAAAACCAATAATATATAAACGTTGTTTACACATGGTGAACACGCAAGAAAAGTATGGCCCTGATACTGACCAATCATTTTAACTGCCTGTTTACAAACTTCCCCAACCTAAGACGAACTAGGTTAACTAAAAATAATTCTCATGTAACACTTTTTATGTCTTAGATAAATAACATTTAGTAAAAGAAAATATCGAATTACTGAAAAAGAATTTCGAATCCTTTCAATAATCATTACAATAAAATGTAATGAAACAAAAATAAAATAAAAAAGAATTTTAAAACTAACACACAAGCAGTTTAATTGCATATACGTAACACTTCCCCCATAAAAAAAGAAAGATTTATATAACAAAGCTTTCTTTTTACCATATGTAAATTATACATGAGGTAAACAAAGTTACATAAGAAAATTCTTATGAATTATATAAAGTGTATATGAAATAATATTTCTATACACGGGAAAGTGCATCTGCAATCAAATTGTCTTTCCTTTGATGTGCCTGATGTTCAGATTATACTCTTGCAAAAACAAACTCCACCTTAATAATCTTTGATTTATATTTTTTATCTTGTCGATGAAAGTAAGGGGGTTGTGATCACTATACACTACAACCGGAGAAGGAGCTGAGCTAATGTAAACCTCAAAATGTTGTAATGCCAAAATTAAAGCTAAACATTCCTTCTCGATTGTTGAGTAATTTCTTTGGTGCTTATTTAATTTCTTAGAGAAATAGCAGACTGGGTGATCAATATCATTGCTGTCTTCTTGAATCAATACTGCTCCAACCCCAACATCACTTGCATCCACAGACAATTTAAAAGACTGATTGAAATTTGGAGCTGTTAAAACCGGCGCACTTTTGAGTATTGCTTTTAACCTATCGAAAGCTTCCTGACATTTTTCGGTCCAGAGAAACTTATTTCTCTTACTTAACAAATTTGTCAGAGGTTCAGCAATATTGGAATAATTGGAACAAAACTTTCGATAGTATCCGGTCATACCCAAAAATCGCATTAATTGCTTTTACTGACAGGCACAGGAAAATCAGAGATAGCCTTCACCTTAGCATCAATAGGTTTAACTTGACCATGTCCCACAATATGTCCTAGAAACGTTACACAAGCACGGCAGAACTCACTTTTAGATAAATTGATTGTCAAATTAGCATCAGTGAGTCTTTCAAAGAATTTCCGAATCGTGGCTAGATGTCCTTTCCAGGTCTCGTTGTAGATGATGACATCATCAATATAAGCATCACAATTATCTAGACAGGAAGTAATCATATTCTTCAAGCGTTGAAACGTACTTGGAGAACCCTTCATCCCAAACGGCATTACTTTATATTGATAGAGTCCATCTGGAGTCACAAACGCCGAAATTTCTTTCGCTCTTTCCATAAGTGGAATTTGCCAAAATCCTTTCAGAAGGTCAAATTTGGTGACGTACTTGGCATTTCCAATTTTATCAATACAGTCATCGATCCTTGGTAATGGAAATGAATCTGTTTTAGTCACGCTGTTTACCTTCGTATAATCAGTGCACATACGGAAAGTTTTATCAGGTTTCGGAACAAGTATTTATGGTGAACTCCAATCACTTTTACTGGGCTCTATGAAATCGTTTTCCAACAAATACTGAATTTCCTTTTTCAAGTATTCCTGTTTGAGAGGGTTCATCCTGTATGGGTGTTGTTTCACAGGTTTTGAATCTACAATTTCAACGTCATGAAAAATTTTGTTTGTTCTCGTAGGAATATCCGGAAACAAGTGCTCATATTTGAATAATAACTGTTTATTTTCATTCTTTTCTTGTTGTTGCAAATGTGAAAGTTTCTGGTCTAGATCTTTCATAATTTCCGAAATCCGAAGATTTGTTGCTCCAAGATCAACGGTGTCCAATTGAATTTCTTCAGTTAAATCCTCAGTTGGTGGCACAGGTACAACTAAATTAATTGTAATAATTTACTTGTCTATCTCTTACAATATACTAATACTCCATCAATTTATTTAGACCAGAGTACTATAATTATAATCTAACTCATTCATTTTCGTCTTTACTTTGTAAGGGCCGTAAAATCTAAATTGAAGAAAATTTTGAAGAATGAGCAAGAGAGAATGAACTCTATTACAAGACTCAAATATTCGCTCAAGTAAAGTTTTGTGAAACCATAGTTCCACTTTTGACTTGAATTGCGGAGTACCAAATTCAACCATAATATCCTGGAAAAGTCCAGACATGAAATTTGACCTTTGACCTGATTGAACAGATTGGGGAAGGCCAAAGTGAGTAAAAAGCTTTATCAAAGCTTTTATCATAATATTCCTCAATGGAATTGCATCTAGGAATTTTGTTGACGCACACATAATGGTCAACAAATATTGGTTGCCTGACCTGGTCTTAGGTAATTGACCAACACAATCTACCATAATTCTGCTAAATGATTTGTCAAATGCAGGAATTGGTTGCAGATGAGCCTTGGGTATCTTCTGATTGGGTTTTCCTACCATTTGACAAGTATGACAAGATCTACAAAATTTACAAACATCACTTTTGATTTTCGGCCAGTAAAAGTGAGTCAAGATCTTGTTGTAAGTTTTATTTATCCCTAAATGACCAGCCAGAGGAGTTTCATGGGCCAAACTAAGTATTTCCTGTCTGTAAGATTTTGGAACTACAATCTGATAGTTCACTGACCACTCGTCATTAGCAGGTACCTCGGGAGGTCTACATTTTCTCATAACAATTCCATTTTTAATGAAATAACAGACAGGTACTTCAGTGGCTTCAGTTTCACTAATGGCCCTCTGAAACAAACAGGAGATTTCAGAATCTTTTTCCTGTTCGACGACAAGTGATTGTCGTTTATCACCCTGATTAGATAAAAGAGAATGAGTATTTAAAAGAGGATCACTGTGATCAATGCCACTTGACTGATCCAAATTAGAAGTGAAAGTGACCTCATCAAAAGCCTGACCAATACATGTGTCAGCTAAAGGAATATTTTCCTTATCAAAATCATTCTCAAGAGCTTTCTTTGACATAGCTCTGGTAACTTCACAAGCTGGGTATAACTCAGGGTATTCTTTTTCGATTGGATCAAGTTTCTGATCCAAAGAAGGCTTGTCAGTTACAAGTGGATTAACCACAACCTTGTCTCCAGTTAGGTCGTTGCCTAGCAACAAATGAATGCCCTGAACGGGTAGGTTAGACCAACTGTCACAGGTCCTGAAACTAAGCCTGATGACAAATTTACACAATGGAGAGGAACATTAACAAAGCCGCACTCTACTCTCTGAATGAGAACACTCTCATTAGAAGAAGACTTCTCAGAAAAAGGCAAAATACCTGACACTAAAAGACTCTGAGAAGCTCCTGTATCCCTTAAAATTTTAATAGGGATGGGATTGGCCGAATCACCCAAGAATGATATAGAACCCTTCGACATGAATGGTTCATAATTCTCCATAATAAAATCAGACTGGGGTTTATTAGACCCAACAAATGTATTGCTTTCAATACATGACCATGACCTTGACCTCTTAGAAATAAGAGCATTTGGGATAGGTCTATCTTGATTCTGATGCTTATATTTCAACTTGAAGCAATCAGAAATGACCTGCCCTTTTTTCTTGCAATAGGTACACGTAGGCAGAGACAAGGATTTTGAATCAAGTTTATCAGAAGCTTGATTTTTAGAAGTTGTGCCAGATTGAATTTTAGGAGGAGTCGTATTAGGCTGAAATACCTTTCTACCAGTAGACTGCTGAGTGAATGATTTGCCTACAACAGGAACTTTATGAGTTAAGGAGTACTCATCGGCAGCAAGAGCAGCATTTTCCAAGGTTTCAATCATGTGCTCTTCAAGATGATTCTTAATATCATTAGGAACACAGTTTTGAACTCTTCAAGTAACACAAGTTGTTGAAGACTTTCATAATCATGTTCAACTTTCTTGGCTAAGCACCATCTCTTAAATAACTGTTCTTTTTCTCTAGCAAATTCGACATAAGTCTGTCCAGCTTCCTTTTTATAGTTCCTGAATTTTTGCCGATAAGCCTCAGGGACTAACGCATAACCCCTTAAGATGCACTCCTTAACCAAATCATAATCAGAACTCTGTTGTACAGACAGGGATGCATAGATATTTCGGGCTTTGCCGAAAAGTACCCATTGCAATAATTGAGGCCAATGCTCCCTTGGCCATTTCAAATTTTCAGCAACTTTTTCAAAATAGATAAAATATTTGTCTACTTCCTTTTCACTAAAAGAGGGAACTAACCTGATAGTTTTGCAATGTCAAAACTTGAATCTGTATGTGAAGTGCAATCGTGCTTGTCACTTGCCAGCTCCAATTCTTTCATTCTAAGTTGAAATTCCTTTCATCCTTCTCTCTTTGTAATTGCATCTGTGTCTCTCTCTCTCCTCTTTCTCAAATTGTAATTGTTTATCTTTCTCCCTCTCCTGTCTCTCTTTCTCCTTTTCTTCAAATTGTAATTGCCTCTCTTTCTCCTCTTTTTCAAATTGTAATTGTTTATCTTTCTCCCTCTCCTATCTCTCTCTCTCTCCTTTTCTTCAAACTGCATTTGCAATTGCTTCTCTTCAAATTGCAACAGCATTTGTTCTTTCTCCTTCTGAAGTTCGAGCTTCCTTAACTCTACTTCCATTTTGCGTTTCATTTTTATTTCCATTACTTTAATGTCAGTGTCTGTCATAGACTTACTGACTGATGCCACAACACTTCTATCAAAAACATTTTTCCCCACCAAATGTTGGATCAAAATATTTTTTATTTCTTGTTTCGTTAAGGAAGATTTTGCTTCAGAAAGATCATACTTTCTGGCAAGTTCAAGCAACTCATCTTTTTTCAGACTATCCAACTGCTCCTGAGTTGGATTAGAAAGAACTATTTCCACTTTTGATGACATTGTAAATGAAAGCCTGTTGTTTTCACTTAAGATTTCACACAAAATGTAAAATAGTACTTGGGATTTAGAAACTAGGGGAATTTAAATTTCAAGAAACAATTTTCTGAAATATTTAACCAAAATTCTTATATCCCGGACGAGCCCCCAATTTTCTCCTGTTATGTTTAGGTTCGTGCAAATGTAACAGAAGAAAAGAGTGAAGTCAACAAGCTTTGTATATTTTAACAAAATTATTTATTTCCCTAGAAAACAATGTAAAAATTAGTAAAAAGGACTTACAGTTTGTGAATATAATCCAAAATTTGATCCTAAGAATGAAAACACAAGTCCTATCACTAAATAGTTCTATTAGAATCCAGGTTCGAATGTCGACAACATACAAATATGGAAGATGATGTCAGATGTGGTCCAATGTACAAATATCAACAATTCCTCAACTGAATCAGTTTTTGTTTCCGAATAATTCCAGAATAAATTTCGATGAATATCTTTCAGAATTTTTTATAAGAAAGTCAACTTGTTGAGTTTCCAGGAGAATAAATTATTAAATCCAAAAATCAGATGAAAAACAAACAATCTGGCAACAAATAAAAATAACACCTTGTTCCTTCAAGATGTTAAAACAACTCTGACAGAAGAATATTAAGAATGCATATTTAAACCCCAAAAATATCATTTCAAGTCTCGCGAGATGGGTCATGTGGTCTCTTACTACAAGAAATCCATCACGTACGCCAGTGTAGCCCCACTTAAAAACCAATAATAAATAAACGTTGTTTACACATGCTGATCACGCAAGGAAAGTATGGCCCTGATACTGACCATTCATTTTAACTGCCTGTTTACAAACTTCCCCAACTTAAGACAAACTAGGTTAACTAAAAATATTTCTCATGTAACACGTTTTACGTCTTAGATAAATAACATTTAGTAAAAGAAAATATCAAATTACTGAAAAAGAATTTCGAATCCAATAAAAAATATTCATTACAATAAAATGTTATAAAACAAAAATAAAATAAAAAGAATTTTAAAACTACACACAAGCAATTTAATTACATATATGTAACATAATACAAAAATAGGTTGCAAATAGGTTTAGTATGTCATTTTCCTTTGGCCAATGTGAGGGCAGTATCCCATTCTGCAGATTGTGCTTGCATATTAAGCAGGCATGATCATGGCAATGTCGAGCGGTAGCTTGGGAAAATGGTCTGGCATTCCTTAAAAGTATGATAGTAAGCCAAACTTTGAAGAGGCATACAAAGTCAAATGCCTGAGCTAAGCATCAGTACCAAATTTATTTTGCTAAGCAAAATCAAGCTTGAAATATCAGCACTGATTCATAAATAGGTCGTTCAAGAAAGGAGAAGTGTCCTCCCTAGTGTTATTATATAGTAAATGTATGACAAGTAAATTATAAGCAACAATATGAGACATCGTGATGATGAATAAATGTGCACATAACACAAGCCTCAAACTGTAATCATTACTGTGTGTCTCGATCTGAACTTGGAAACACTTCTTTTGAAGGGGTAGCCAATTGTCCATTTTATTAACGAAGTTATTACCAACAGGCACATACCCAAGTACCCGGGTACCCACTGGCATCTTTAGCCAACCAGTAATATATGCAACTAGGGAAAAAAAATGTGGATTAAAAAAAATGATATAATTCAGAATAAATACATATCGGTACTTGCAATTAGTCTGGTAGTGTCCATCATTTCAATGGGGGTGTGGGGAAAGGGCTGGGATTTTTGTTCCATCTACCGGTAGGATATTCCTTCTGTCAGAATTAGTTCTTTATTCCACAAATCAGAGCCAGTGTCATTTTATCAAGGTATTAGGGAACTGAACACCTATTTTCCAAATGCCATTACCCCCACCCCCAAATAGGGATGAAACTACATGTATTAAATGACATATTGGCGCATTGATACTTTCTCCATATCAATATCCATTTCAACACAAGAGATGAAGAATCAACACAAAATGATACTTACCAAATCGCAAGTTATTTTAATCTTTAGCAGTCATGAATAAATTAGTCATTTGCCTTTTCAATCTTTAAATTAAAATTTATTTGCAACATACACTGCAGGAGCATGATCTCATTTCTGTCTGTAAAACAGAAAAACTCGCCAACACCTATTTGGCTTTTACAAATTAACAAACACAAGGTGGCAAACATACTTGGTCTGAAATATGCCCCATGTCCCAACCCCACCCATTCCATGCTAATTATGCTCAGACACTGATAACATATATCAACGTAAAGAACACATTCTGGATTTTTTCCCCCATGCATGATTCAAGTACCTTACTGTTCATTAAATAACCCTACTAAAAAAAGTTTCTGTTGCTTCTCATCATGTCTACTTGCAACCAAATTTGAGGACTATTCTTCCAGCATGTCACACAGAGAAAAACATCACATTTAATTTTGATTGGTGGTTATTGTTTGTTCATGTACAAAGCAAAACAATAACCACCAATCATACCAAACTGTGGTATATTGTCTGTGTCACGTACTGGAGGTACTGGCATCCAAACTAGGTCAATTTAGATACAAATCAACAGAGAAACTTTGCACAGAAGTGACCATTAAATATTTGTAAAGTACCTGAATTGTCCATGGGGAACAAGTTTGTAATGTGTCCATTTAAACTGATACATGTAATCAGTGATTTAACATGCTGACAGGATTAAAACTAAAAAATTAGCACAGAATTAGCAAGAGGCCAGATTCCAAACCACATGAATGTTATAATCACCTTAATACTTTGTACAAGGGAAGTGGGTCTTGTTAACAATTTCCTTTTTCACTGGCAGAAATGAGTATCCATAGCAGTGATATTGCATCTGCTGGAAGTACAATGTGAAGGGCTTAGTTGCTAGTCATCTCTGCTCCCAAAATCAGACTTGTTCTAGATAAGATTTCCTTTGCAAGAAGAAATGCACTATTTCTTGTTTTGAAGATAGCACCATATTGATTTCTATAATTAAGTGAAGACATGAAACTGGCAATAAGATGTTTTAAAAACATTCATAAAGTGCAAAACAAAGGACATGGTGACCAAGATGAGTCCTGCACTGGATCAAATGGAGCATCCTGAAATGGCCTCAAAGGATCAATTAAAATCACTGACGGCTAACATCTAGTCAGTTTGAAAGTACTTTTTATATCCTGTCAAGGATGAGAACAGCATATGAACAGATTATAAGTCAATGTCTGCCTCTAATCTGCTTTCCATGACAAATCACATCAAGATCCCAGATGATGTTTACATCTATGTAAATGATGGCTGCATGCAAAATTTCACAAAAAATTCTAATTAATCATGAAGTTATGACCAAGTGAAGGGGTAGGAACAGCCTAGTTTTTCACTTGCAAATTCACTGGCTTAAAATGGAGGGTTTTCAAATGCATAGAAGTTAAAGATATCAGGCTGAAATTTACTACACATATTTGTGACCCTGGGGAATGTGAATCTTAGCTCAAATTTTCAATGTCTCAGATATTTGAAGAGACATACATCCTTAAAGTCAGCCTTTTGTTCATTATAAAAAAAATTTTCTTCAGATTTTAAATCAGCACTACTACCTGGTCATTTATCGCAAATATGAAACATTTTATTTGGAAATTATCCCGACAAGTGATTGTACCAAATTAATTTCACCTTTATCAAGTTCACTGTTAAACTGTACCTAGGGCTCAAACTTGAGACAAATAACAAACTTCAAAAACTGTGCCATCATAACAGAGGTGGTTTGACAATGTGGGCAATTACCTAGCATAATGAATTTTCTACATCATCAAGACCTGTGTCTTCACTGTATTTGTGCCAAATTTTAACTAAGCGTCTCTGTGCTTTCACCCTTAAAAAAGCAATTTGAGTTTGTACCCCCTATTCAAAGCTAGCCCCAATGCGAAAATCAACATATATAGTACCATTATAAGCAAACAAGGTTGTAAATGTTTGCAAATTATTAAGTTCTTTTTCATTTAATCAATGGCGGCACAGTTAATATAAAATAGGATATAGGATACACATACATGCAAACCCTCCCATGAGGTATAAACATAATTGTTATTATAAGTGGCAGAAAAGTGTAATTTGGGCATAAAAAGCGTTATCTATATACTACGTGTCAGAATTACAGCACATATGAAAAAGATACATTTTTATGACTAACCTGGTTCTGCAGCTGTCAAAATTCTTGTCACAAAGGGCAAAATCCATATGGATTAGAACCAGAATACAAACACAAAATATACTGAAAAATTATTTATATTCAGCACACACTTCATTTAGTCTACATGTGTAAATTTCGCTAAATAATCATGACCTGGAATTCTGCCATGATCATGGTCAGGTGTTCAGAGTGCTGTATTACATTACTCTCATATTCTTTTAAAGTTTGTAAAGTGGTGTTGATTTGTCACTTTTTCTCATCTGACATGTTCTGAAGTTTGAAAAGATCCATCTGCTCTAACATTTTTCGTCATATAGCATCCACAACTCACACCGTAAAGCATTTCACTTAACATCTGGTGCCAACTTCTTTAAAAATATAGACTGGTTCACTAAGTAGCTTATCAATAAAATGAATCTGTTAGGCAAAGTTCACTTTTGAAGAAACCCATCTGTTTTCTTGGAAATGGGTAAAATATAGTTGCTATAAACAGCAAATAAGGAAAGTACTCTTACACTATTCTTTGCAGCAGTCACCTTTTTAACAATATTCTCAAAATTATATCAGTGGAATTAAATAATAATAAAATGACAAAAACAACTTGTTATTGTTTTGTTATTATTCAATGTTTTAATGTAGAAAGAACGTAATCTATACGCAGTTTCAGGGAAAACACAATTTGGTGAAAAAAAGCATAATGATTATGCCAAAAGCATAATGGCTGGCATGTATGGATTTATACTAATGAAATGGCTACAAAATACACACACTAAAGAGTTCTAGTTTCATATTTCAAGTCATAAAGCTTTTGCAGCATACAGTAAATATTTTGTCAAGTTCTAAGAGTACACTGCACAATCTCCATGCCCTGCATGTTGCTACACCTTCAAAGGTAATTGCATCATCATTGCATCATCTCTAAGAGTCAAGGTCAGGGTTTTGTTTCTACCATGTATTGTCATTTCCCCATTTTCTGGGAATATTATTCATTTTTAAAATTACCAGGGAGTCACAAACAAAAGGGAGTGCAAGCAAATACTGTATATCTAAATTTGATATTTCCAATTGTTTACATTATATTTCTCATTATTTCCCAGTAAAATGAGTAATTAATAATTATACTTGAAATAAATGTGTATTTTTGTATACAAATCAAATAATATAGCAGTTTTATCTTGTATTTTCTAATTTAATAGTTTAACATTTTCAAAGCAGCCGATTCATCTTTCGTGCAAAATTTACACAAGTTTACTTTGTTTTATTGAGAAATAATACATTAACAATGAAAAAATTATTGAAAACAGGGCTCATGCAGTAATATTATTTTGTATATATATATATATATATATATATATATATATATATATATATATATACAGAGAGAGAGAGACAAAATAAAGGTTACTGCATATGCCCTGTTTTCAATAATTATATATATATATATATATATGTGTGTGTGTGTGTGTGTGTGTGTCTGCTCTATAGTTTTCTTACACCATCCCGTTTGTTTGTAACCCGCTACCGATTTAGATAAAAAAGGCATCAAAGATATAAAAAATGCACCAAACTTTATCATTTGATCCATGTACAACTTCTACCCAGATTTTTGCCAGGGGGTCCCAAATATTGTCAACTTGTTGTCATTTCAAATCAAATGTGAGATTCTTTTGCAACACTATTGCTATAATGTTACCTTGGGCCAGTCTATGTGTTTAAGTAACAGATGTGATGTAGTTCACCATCTCTTTGAAAAATCTCAATAATTCCATAAATTTTGGATTTACATCTATCTGAACACATGTATGCAAGAGTTCCTCTTATTTCTTCATTCAATTTGTTTTAGAAATATTGTAAATAGACATTGCAAATATTGGTCACAGATAACAGTTTTTGCTGAAATAGACTATTCTAGAAACCAGAAATGGATATGAGCAGTCTCTGCTTGTTTACATCAGGAGCTTCCATTTGCATTGAAACACCAATAATCTGAGAGTACTAGGGACCCCTAGGTGATAATCAGGTTAGAAATGACATTTTGTGCATTTTTTATATCCTTTATGCTTTTCATTTTTAAAATCGGTAGGTGGGTACAAACAAACAGAAGGATGTGCTAATACTAGGATAACATGGTCATATTCCGACCAGTATGGTAATTCCAACCGTGGATGTACATCCTGCTGTTTACAACAAAGATATGCAAGTTACTTGCTGTGTTCTTTGTTTGTATTTGTGCACATGCGTATGCCAATTAGTAAAGATGTTTCCAGGCGACGAGGGCATCACGTGACAAAATGACATAATCGCCTCAGTATTCTCTCTTCGAGCGAGTTCAGAAGCAGCATTCATAAAAGATTTTATTCAGGACCCTAGTCAGGCATCAATCATCCAAGATTTGTATAACTTTCAATAAAGTCTTGCTAAAAAAGTAAAACTTGCACCAGTTTTATGACAAATAACAATAGTATGCAATGTTCTGTATAGTGGTCAGATTTACCCCAGGTTCTTTATCATAAGAGGGCAATTCCGACCAAGAACACAAGCTTAAAGAAAATGTAGAATTATGATTAGTTTGTATTGAACTCTGTGAAGAAAAACCCCAGGAATAAATAAGTAATTGAAAACAAATAAATAAAAAATTAAAGGTATAAATCTAAATAAAATAAAATGTTAATTCTCTCCACAATTATCTCTATAACAACATCCACAATTATCTATATAACATTATCGGTTTCTATCTGCTATCTATCTGAAAAAAAAATAAAAACAATTTAAAGCTTTTACATCTGTCAAGATAAACAAAATCTTTATATTTTATAGATGAAACTTGTATATGTATGGTCCGTACACATATGGTCGGAATTACACATATCAGAGGTCAGAATAAGCAGTCGGATTTACCCTGCGTATATAGTCATAATAAAATCACTTTTCAGTAAGAAGAACTCAAATTATATACTTCTATATAATGAAACTTGCTGCAAGAAGCCCAACGGACTGATTCCGTATCGTAGTTATGTACAAAGTAGTCGGCTTCAATAATGAAGTTGTTGATCCCATGTCAACGACCTCAGTGCTCGGAAAATGACCAGACTACCCTATAGTCCGAATCTGCCACCACTGAAATCAAAATTCTGATCTCGGTTATTGCCATACTCATATGTGCATCATTGCACAATTTAGTCAGTCCATGAGGATTTCTCAACACAAACAACTGTTGCAGGAAGGAGATGCCAATCTTTAATGGATTTTGCTTCACACCATATTAATCTATATTCTTCCCACTCCCCCTCCCCTCTTCGCCCTTGTTTAACCTGTAACAGCTTCAAACGTATCAAAGGTCAAAACCTCCTGTGACCATTTGCTGTACATACAAGCCGTAGAACGTTTTAACAAGACTCCAATCATCACACTTATTACAGCATTTACTTTGAATCGAAACACCTGCCAATAAAGCAGCAGCTTGGAGTAAAATTATAACAGTAAACTGGGTGACCACCCTGCCGTTCGGAATTCATCTGACACATGCACTCCCTGCCCGGGTCTAATTATTGGGTCTAGGGCATGACGCCCAATTTCACTGCGGTTCAGGCCAACATAAGAAAAACGCTTACTCAAAACAAAAGTCAATTAATCTATCATTAAGCCAATAAGGTCCATCTAATAATCGCATGTCAGACTTTCGAATAATACTGTCATTGAAGCTCAACACTGTTTCATCTTCTTCTGCCATGTTCATCTTTGTTGAGGGGAGGTTTGGAGCAAGCGCCTAGACGACAGAAAAAGTCTGCCTGGTAGCAAGCTTCACCTTGTGAATTAAGTTACAGCAGGTACAAGAATAAGAACGATAGTTTCGAAAAGTACCGAGAGAGTGCTTAAGAATAATGGCATGAAATGAAATAAAGCTGTAACTGAGGTTAATATGCATGAAATGTGTAAAAAGGAAGAAATTTCATTTATTCCATGGTATGTTTTTATGTGTATTTTTGAACACATTTTGTATTTGAAGAGTTATGGCACTGTTATGTATAAAACAGGAAAGATACATATATATGGATTGCACCTACGAGTTAATTTTTTATAAATTCAAAGTAAAAGTATATGAAAGTGTCATAAGTGATGGTGCAAAAAACAAAATAAAAAATATACAAGAGATAGGTGACTGTTACATACCACCCGTGGAAGTGTACACAGGACCAATATAGGCGGGGTGAGGGAGCAGGTCGGCCATATCGCCCGGGCCTTAACCCCTCAGGGGCGTCGGTTTTACCAGATATTGTTAGATCTCTTAAATCCTTTCGTTGTATCCCTAGTTGTCTGTATATAGTAAATTATATGGGCTTGTTTTGGCATTCAATTCGTTCCAAATTTCAGTATAGCCAGAGCCTAGGGGCCTCAAACTCTCGAAGTGGCTTGGGCCTAACTCAACTTCTGAAGGGGCCTGAGTGTATACATATTCCATTAGGAACACTGTGAATAAGAGTCTATACATATTCCATTAGGAACACTGTGAATAAGAGTGTATACATATTCCATTAGGAACACTGTGAATAAGAGTGTATACATATTCCATTAGGAACACTGTGAATAAGAGTGTATACATATTTCATTAGGAACACTGTGAATAAATAAAGCTGAATGGAAGAACTTAATATATGTACTAATAGAAACCGAAAGTGAATTACAAGCAGGTTTATTACGTATACACGGAGAGTGGGGCGTGTTGGTTCAATCATACGCTTTTACAATATCAGCATATTTCAATAATAAATGAGTTAAGGTTTTTAAATGTTTAAAAGTCATGGTTCATTAACCAAATGTCACTGAATTGTGGTAACTAAACTATTTATAAATTATATATATACAAAATTTACTCGGGATTCGTTGCCACGTACAGCGTTCCTTGTGGGTGGTTTATTTTTAGCGGTTATTTCAAAATATTGAGTTCTGTTTACCGATTGCTGCACGCGTAAAATGCTGCGGTGAGGAACCTGATAACCTGAGTTCCCTGGCAATGGGTTTTCAACACAACCAGGGTACTTATTTTATCACAATGTAACGAGTTTTGTCCGGAAGATCTCTACTTTATGGAAACAATATTCAGTTGTTGAAGTATGTGATATATAATAATTGCTTTCTTTTTTCGCTCCGTTTTATGCGATATAATTGTTTTATATATTAGATGTTTCAGAATTTTATTCAAAATTTTGTAGAAAGTCACACCTATGTCACATAACGCCATGCCTTCAGAAAAAGTATAGTCTGTTTCAACTTTCATCAATTTATAACTTAACAGACCAATTGAATTCAAATTGTATGTTACATGCATTAAAGGATAGGTAATGTTCTAGTTCATATAATTCAATGAGATTATTTTTGTTGGACACTAATTCATATACGAAGGTGGTTACCATAGTAATAACCTCGTACTGTAATTGTGATGAATTGATTTAATGTGTAAAGAAACCATTACATGTGTGCGCATGCGTAATATATATCATTGCGTTCTTACTTAACCATGTCTCCTGTACTACACGGCCCAGTCATTATATTTACAAATGTTTTTCTTTTTAAATGGGGAGTGATAGAACTTGGTGGGATTTCGTGCAGACAGGATGTGGTGTTGATGGCTCAGGGGAAAGTATTGGTTTGTTCGCAGTGAAGGACCAAATTTCAAGACCATCGGGTTTACGGTTAATAAGGAGGTTCTCGATGAATCCTTAGGCAGACTAGGCCTTGCGGGTTATGCGTGGTGGCTCATTGTCCGTTCAATGAGAGTTGTGGAACCGGAAATACATCGTGCTCGTCAACGGAACGCCACGTGACAAGCATGTTCCATGTTTGAAGCAGTATTATTCATAATAACTTCACGAGGGAAATTAATAATCGAATATCTCTTCACGAGTGAAAATCAATAATGCCTAAATCCATTGTTCGACTGTATGCGCACGAGTATGATGTCAGATTCATTCATCGTTCAATTATACTATAAATTACCATCTCACTCACTAAATTGCTTTCGTTGCCATCGTTAACTTCAGCCTAAACCCGGCTTCATCCTGTTATACTAAACATAATAACGTGTATATTCGCACTTTCATTAATTAAAATTCTTATTTCAATAGCAGTAGGGTCAAGATTAGATATAACTTCAGTATTATTATTATTATCGTATGCAGTGCGTGCTCAGCCAGTTAACAACGTCATCATCAGCAAGGTGCAGAGCCTGCAGTCCACCGGGGAACTTTGTCTGTGGACAGTTGTTCACAATGTGTGACATGGTCTGAAGAATTCCACAGCAACAGGAAGAGTTAGTGGCCTGGCCCCATCGGACAAGGCTGACTGCACAAACGACCCTGTCCTGTCCGAAAGCAGTTCAGTGTGGTCCACAGATGACGTGAAAGGCTGAAGTTAGGAGGGCAGACAGATGGCTCAGCTACGAGGGAGTGGTTTACTACATCTGTTGAAGACCACCCTACACTCCATGCCGAAATAGCTGTCATATCCTCCGACAACGAACCTAACCAGATTGGGCGTCTCGAAGTCATGCGGACTGCTGGATGTGATGTGATGTTCATGTACAGTGGAAGTTTTTCACTGCCATAGACCTTAAGCAGAGGAGGTGAACAGACCACTTGTCTGAATTGTCATTTGTCTGAAATAATAAGGTTCCTACGAAGGCTGAAAATAAGGTCAATAACGCTAAACCAAAGCCTCTAACTGACCGAGAGTTTCTCTAATTGGGTTAGCTCATTTTGGTATTTTATCATTGACTCTTTGTTTTTATTTTATGGTGTGTTTCGTTTACTCGCCGGGTCACTCAATATTGGTCGTTCACCTCCTCTGCTGCTGTAATTAACCAAAGATTTTATCCAGACCTACACGATACCTAGATCTTGGGTCATGTAAATTTATTGTTATAAATCCGAACGGAACAGCTTGTGCTCTCGAAAAGAAGTTTTTAAACTTAATCATGTCCATATCCCCTGAACACCAAGTATAATAAATATTTTGTAAAGTATAATTATCTACTCCATTAAACACAACTTACAGTTATTGCAGTTGCCTCTAATTACTTTAGGTATTTGTGTATAACGTTGTGTAACATAAATCATGTCAGTATTTTTGTGTCTGCCTCTGGAAAATATCCGAGCTGGATTTGATTATTTGTCCAGCATCACATCATCATATACTACGAGGTTATTAATGAATCCATCTAGGTCATCTACAGATGGAGCTTCATCAATATCGGTGATAAAATCAATAATATCTTTTCCGTCTTCGTCCAACAATTTTGCATTTTTATTAAAATCTTTAAGTACTTCATAACATCGTTGATCATCTACAGATGGTGCTACTAAATATAATTTATTCCACCTGAGCCATCGCATTATCAGATTAAGTAATAATTGTGTCTTACCAGATCCAGATGGGCCTATTATAATCATTCTAATAGAATTTGGTAGTGCTGGATGGTGCCTTACTGGTTCGTGTCGCTGAGAAGTCAATTATATCCATATAATAAATAATATGAGTTTATATTGTGTTAGATGCAGAGCACCAACCCATACCAGTGGATTGACAACGATAATAACAAAAAAAATAAAAGACGTGCAATTACAGGCAAATGTGTAAAATGTGGCACAAAAAAATATAAATTTATTCCTCTTGACTTGTTAGTCAAAGGTGGAGATATCGCTGCTTCATTAGGGAAATTACCAGGAGCTCCATGGGCTAAATACCCTGGTGAGAAACATCTTTCATGGATACAATTATTGTGGTCCTGGAACTCGACTTGATATCCGACTTGATGAACGAGACCAACCAAGACCTGGAGAGTATCCAATAAATGCAACTGATCAAGCGTGTCATGTTCATGATGTTGTGTATAAAAGCAAGGATTTACAACAAAGTCATATTGCGGATGTGAAGTTGATTCACGCATTAAATTGTATAAAAAATAAATCTCTCAGAGAAAAACGTGCTAGCTTCCTAGTAAAATCTGCTATGAAAGGTAAACTAGTGCTAGGGGCTGGTAATTAATTATATAACTATTATAATGGAATCTGTTTATTATAGCCCAAGAGGATATTGGAGAGGCAGATCAGCGATTAGTAAACTTGCTGAAGCAGCAAAAGTCTCACGTTCTGTTGCTGCAAATTGGTTAGCACGACAGGCAATATGGCAAATTTATCTACCACCACCTGAAAAAATTCAGTACGCACATTTTGATGTCAGCACTCCTAATGAAGTTCATCAAGCAGATATTTTATTTTTACCACATGACACCATTAAAATTGGTAGACGTCAATCACGCACGTACAAATACGCATTGACTGTCGTTGACGTTGCAAGTAGGTATAAAGAAGCAGAACCACTATCAACAAAAACAGCATCTAAAGTTGCATCTGCGTTTGAACGAATTTATCAACGAGGACC
>JAECUM010039449.1:0-27258 GCA_016617855.1 Megalonaias nervosa
GATGAGTGAAATTCTTATTGTGTTCACTCAATTTCAGAATATAATTATTATCAACACTAGGTAATTTGCTAAAGTTCAACACAGGGTTTTGTAGATATTTACTGTCAATTGGAATTTTTGTTGTCAGTTTTGAATCAGTAATGGACAGCAACAAATAAAGTTATGGACAATAAAGAAATATGCATTATCATGTTTGATTCAGCATCTCAAAACCTGAAGTACAACACTGTAGTGCATATTGGGACATGTTAAAGGTGATTGTCTAGGCAAATACCATATGACCAGCTAGAGGTTCTTCATGTTAAAGGAGATCAACTTCTTTACTAGGTCAATACCATATGACCATCTGATGGTTCTTCATATTAAAGGTGATTACCTTCTTAACTAGGTCAATACCATTTGACCATCTGACTTCTTAACTAGGTCAATACCATATGACCAACTGAAGGTTCTTCATATTAAAGGTGATCAACTTCTTAACTAGATGAATACCATATGACCAGCTAAAGATTAATCATATTAAAGTCAATAACATATGAAGGTTTTTCATGGTAAAGGTTATCACCTTCTTAACTAGGTCAATACCATATAACCAGCTGAATTGTCTTCATGTTATGTAATCAACTTCTTAACTAGGTCAGTACTATAAAACCAGCTGAATTGTCTTCATGTTATGTAATCAACTTCTTAACTAGGTCAGTACTATAAAACCAGCTGAATTGTCTTCATGTTAAATGTGATCAACTTCTTAACTAGGTCAGTACTATATAACCAGCTGAATTGTCTTCATGTTATGTAATCAACTTCTTAACTAGGTCAGTACTATATAACCAGCTGAATTGTCTTCATGTTATGTAATCAACTTCTTAACTAGGTCAGTACTATAAAACCAGCTGAATTGTCTTCATGTTAAATGTGATCACCTTCTTAACTAGGTCAATACTATATAACCAGCTGAATTGTCTTTATGTTAAATGTGATCAACTTTGTAACTAGGTAAATATTATATAACCAGCTGAATTGTCTTAATGTTAATTGTGATTGTCTTGTTTTCTAGGTAAATACCACATAATCAGCTGAACTGACTGCATGTTAAATGTGATCATTGTTATCTCGGTAAAAATACCATATAACCAGCTGAATTGGTTTCATGCTAAATGTGATCATCTTTTAAACTAGGTAAATACCATATGACCAACATATGGTTCTTTATGGTGTACCTGATTCTTTCTCCTGGGGATTAGGCTAAATTGGTGATTGTTGGTGGTGGTGGAGGTGGGTGGGTCTTGGAAGATGGAGAAGTACTTGGTATTCCACTTTGCAGCAGAATTATCATCTTCATGAAATACAGCCTCTTTACGTTTGTGATAATAGGTCCTTTAGGTGTCAAATTACAGTAATAATGGTTTAAATGATGTTGACAGTTGTAATTATGTAAAATCTGTATAATAGGACACACCAGGAAAGCTGAGATGGACTTTCATCCATCGATTATATAAGAAATAAGTCCAACCTAGTTCCAAATGAGCTACTACAGCATTGATTGAATTCCTTGGATTATGCTTTTTCTTTAAAATGTCTAGTTACTTGGCTTATCTTTACATATTCAGTTTGAATTGTTGACATTCTAAAAAGCTGAAACCTCAATAGTCATTGGAGAGGAAGGGAAAAGTGCAATCCTCTGGATGGCATAAAACAAACAGGCCAACTGTTACTGACTTGAAACAAACCAACTATTAGTGACTTGAAACAGGCCAGTTGTTACTGACTTGAAACAGGTCAACTGTTAGTGACTTGAAACAGACCAGCTGTAACTGACTTGAATGTTGTATCAGCATACAGTAGTGTTTTAATTGGCATAAAGACTTTTCAGTATCCGTGAGTTAAATAATGAAAAGAAAACTGAGGTGATGGAGGTGAGGTAGATACTGAATAGGGTGAGGAGGTCATGGAGATGAGGTAGATACTGAATAGGGTGAGGAGGTCATGGAGATGAGGTAGATACTGAATAGGGTGCCGAGGTCATGTAAATGAGGTAGATACTGAATAGGGTACAGAGGTCATGGAAGTATGGTAAATACTGAATAGTGTCAATGTCATGGAAGCAAGGTAGATACTGAATAGGGTACAGAGGTCATGGAAGCAAGGTAGATACTGAAAAGGGTACAGAGGTCATGGAAGCAAGGTAGATACTGAATAGGGTACAGAGGTCATGGAAGCAAGGTAGATACTGAATAGGGTACAGAGGTCATGGAAGCAAGGTAGATACTGAATAGGGTGCAGAGATCATGGAAGTATGGTAAATACTGAATAGAGTGCATAGGTCATGGAAGTATGGTAAATACTGACTAGGACATCAAGGTCATGGACTTGTTACATGGCAATTGTTTTAGGTTTTCAGAAGTTACAGATTTCACACTTGATAATCATATGCTTAAGAAAGAAGTGCAAATTATAGCTAATTACAGATATAAGATCACATTTGTGTTATTTATCTAGAATTTTCAGGACACTGCTGAAAATGAGAAAATATGGTATTGATAACACACAGTACAGATGTACATATATTTTTAGTTGGATTTTGTCCCCCTTCCCCCTGTTTTGAAGGCAAATTAGATTTTTTTGTTTGTTTTGACAGTGTTAAGGGCACTTTCAACACATTAATGGCTATATAAAGATGAGGAAGTGCGAGCTAATTTCATTTATCAAAGAGACATGAACGTAGCTGACCCTGAGTTTGGCATCTGATGCTCTACCAACTGATCTGCTATGGCTCCCAGGTGTTCATTACACATTACAGGTGTATATACACATTACAGGTGTATATTGCACATTACAGGTGTACATTACACATTACAGGTGTTCATTACACATTACAGGTGTATATTACATATTACAAGTGTACATTACACATTACAGGTGTTCATTACACATTATAAGTGTATATTACACATTCCAGGTATATATTACACATTACAGGTATATATTACAATGTAATAGAATTAGTTTGTCTTTTAATTCTTTTAGTGCCACAAATGTCACAAATGGCAAATGATAAGACAGAAAAGAACAGTGAAAAGAACAAAGTCTTACACCTATATACGAGTACATCACCATGCATAAATAATGGTTGCAGTTTATGTCCTTTCGATTGCAAGAGATGTAATGACACGATAATGGAAAGATAAAGTAAATCTGCATACCTGTTGCAGATGCAAAATATGCCAATATACCTACAGGACCATTTGTTATTACTTAGAGAACTAAGGAAGCCCTTGTTATTTGCCAATTTCCATGACATCTTGTATTTGCATGAACAGTTCAACTATTGTGTAGATATGAGTTTTTAGTTGTTTTTGTTTTGTTTTTTCCTGATATAAGCTGCTCTGTAAGTAAACTGTATAGTGCATATAAGAATCCTTTGTAAACCTGGACCAACTGCCTGCTTATGTAAATAAGTAATTTTCTTCTGGACTGCTCTGGTGACCTAAGTGTTAGAGTGTCTGCCTTGGATGCTGGGGTCATAGATTCAAATCCCGGCTGTGTCATACCAAAGAATTATAAAAATGGTACCAGCAACTGCATTGCTTGGCACTTGGCATTAAGAGGTTAGTGTTAGGACTGGTCAGCCTGGTGTCAGGATAATGTGATTTGGTGCCACATGTCTGTGGCATGAGGCCCCAGTGCTAGACATTGCTTTAAACTGCCACACTGCAGACATCATAGTGGTATGACTCAAATTGTTAGAGCTACATTAAAGATCCAAAACATGCACACACACAGAGTTTTGTTCTGTGTCCATTATTGAGGCTTTTTAGCTTGATACATTCCTATTACAGATGATTCTATTACAAATTATGGCAAATTGCGATATAAACCGTGAGATTTGTATTATCACATATACTTGCTTATTAGATCCAGATCTGCCCTTTCATAATGTGCTGGTAGATCTGGGTCTGTGCAGTTTGTTAGGAGTGATTAGTAGAACAGACAACATAGACCCTGCTACTTTAGATTAGGATCTTTGTTGTTTGCAGTTTGACTCGACTTATACGGGAATATATACAGTAACTGACACTCATTGGACACAAATGGTGTTTGTCATGGACAGGTATATTGTAAACAGAGACGAAGTGTAAGTAAATCAAGGAGAATGGATGCATTAATGTCCTTGATGACTAGGTGTAAATTCTTTGTAGGTGGAGGTGTCGACTCAGCTGTTTTTCACTTTCAGTACAAATAATCCATGTTTTTCACTTTCAATAAAATAAGTCCATGTTTGCTGCTGTTTAAAGTTAGGATGTTAAGAAAGTTGGCACTTGAAACTGTTGTTGCATGTAAATTCATTATTTTAAGTGTATATCTGTTTTGCCCACTCCAATACATTTTTAGAACAACTTTTAATTGGCACCATAAAGCCATTATTGTGTAGATGTGCTTATAAACCCTATACATACATACATACATACATACATACATACATACATACATACATACAAAACAATATATCTTTGATGTACTGACACTCGCTGTGACATTATTGGCTCCAGGCAAATATGTCAAGAAAGGTTGGGGACATATTATGCCAGGGAATATTTAGTTCCAAAATTTCCTGGAGATAATTATATGATTGTATGTATTAATTTGTTTCATCTTGTATAGGTGTTAGTTGACACAGTATGTCTGTTGTATATGTTCTTGGTTCTTTGTTGTGTCCCATGTTCTTGTAACATATATAATCCGTGTTTTTATTAACCTGATGTAATTTTTGCTGAAGAGGTAATACAGTCATTTAGGCAGTCAATCAGTCATACATACATACATACACACATGTATGCACGTACTCATGCATACAGACATATGTACATGCATCCATTTGTCATGTAGAAAGAAATACACTTATTGTTACACTATTTCCTTTTCTTTCCTATTTCGAAGCTAATGTTAATCAAATAACAATATGGACGTACTAACATTCGTTGTGCCAACATCATCATTAAGCAAATGTTCAAAGAAGATCAGGGCCATGTTAAGCCAAATGCTTGTTAGCTATGACTTCATATTTGTATGACTGCAGGTATTTAGATGTTTTGTTTTGTCAATACGTTAGCCGACACAGTACTACTATGTAATGTTTGTCATTTTGATTCCATGTTGTGTTTCATGACCTTGTATTATCCTGAATTTGATTAATCTGATGTTGTCGCTGTTGAAGAGGAAATAAAGCCATACATACATACATACATACATACATACATAGTAAGGTTGGTATGGTAATGGATGCCATTTTATAATGTATGGTGTATTTTGTTTTAAGGTGGTTTCATATGGCATTGAACTACATTTCTTTCCCTATGCAGCTTGTGCATTGTAAATTCCATGTATTTTCTGACATCTGATTGCATGTTTTTAGAAGAATCCAAGTTCTTGCCACAATATAATTCATGAAGAATGATTGCAGGACTTTTCTGGGAAACTCTTATTTCTTTGCATACATTGTAGATCTCAAAAGAAACCAGTGGGCATAATTTTCCCACTATGTACATTTAGGTGGCAGGGGCCAGTTTTGCATATTGGCCCCTGGCAAATTTCTTAAGTTAAGGGTATGGTGTGAATTTTTGAGCTATTATTGTGTAATAATTAAAGAGATGGATATATTTGTGAACTATGTGTTTCGGGTTTGTGTTGTTCTTGAAACTGATGTGAGGCATGTCCACCTCCCGTAGTCACTGCACAGAATGTAGCCATTGAAATACCAATAGTCGACTATGAAGCAGAGCTAGCCACCCATAGCAGTAGACACATGGGTTCAAGGCAAGTAGAATATCTCAGAAATGGCTTGGATGACAACTATTCTGAATTGCATCAAGTGATTTAATAGACAATGTTTTTCAAAAGTACCACCCAGGGAAAGGGCTTGAATTTGCACTGTGAGCGCCACATGCTGTCAAAAATGGCCTTCAGATGTGAAAAATGCATGTATACAATAGGGATTGGGGTGCATAAACATTTTATTCTAAGAACTTCAGTAGACTTGTCAGGTCAAGTGTGTGATATGATTATGTTGTGTTTCATAATACCAATCCAAAAATATGGACCTTTTTGACCTCACTCATGTATTATTTTTTTAATGAATTTTTATATTAGGCAGGTGAATGTGACATTAAATTTGTAAATAAAAACTGGCCCCTGCCCTCTTAGGGGGCAGGGGCCAGTTTTTATGTACAAATTTAATGCTGCAATCAGTGACCTAGTATAAAAAAATCATAAAAAATCAAATACACAAGTGAGGTCAAAAAGGTCCATATTTTTGGATACCTATATTAAAACAAAGCATAAGAATATTATCCACTTGACCAGAGAAGTCAACAGCAGTTCATAGCAGAAGTTTATGCACCCCAACCCCAAATTTATACCTGCAATTTTCATGTCCGAAGGTCATTTTTGACACCATGTGATGCTCACAGTGCAGACACAAGGCCTTTTCCTAAATGACAATTCTGCAAAACAGTGTGTACTAAACAGGCTGATGCAATTGAAAATAGTTGTCATCCAAGCCGTTTTTGAGATATTCTACTTGCCCCAAACCCATGTGTTTACTGCTATGGGAGGCTAGCTCTTCTTCCTAGCTGACGATTGGTATTTCACTATCAACATACTGCAGAGTAACTATGGAAAGTGTACATGCCTGACATCAATTTCAAGAACAACACAAGCCCGAAACACCTAGTACACAAATATATCCATAGATTTAATTCATAAACAATAATAGCTGAAAAAGTCACACCATAGTCTTAAGTTAAGAAATTTGCCAGGGGCCAATTTATGAAACTGGACCCTGCCACCTTATGGAACTGCTTATTTGATTTTTACTAAGGGAGATAACTCCTTTTGGCTTGTCATCTTGATTACACATATTTGGAAAAGGTTTGATACTTACAGGTAGTTATTGGCTGGCACATTTCATTTTATGTAATTCAAAACTATGAATTAGTTGAGATTTTAATATTTCCTGTTGCATGATTTGAAAGTTTAAAAAGACATTTTAATGTATTCAGCATCAGCTCCAGGGTATGGTCTAAAATAAATTAAATTTTTGGCATACTGCTGCCATATATACTAGCTCATAAGTCGAGTCCTCCTGCAAACAACATAGATCCTGATTAGATACCGCATAATGTGCCAGCAGATTGTGGCCAGTGGTTTTTGTTCTACTGATTACTCAGCATCAACAAACTGCAAAGAACCAAATCTGCCAATACATTATGTGATGGCAGATCTGGGTCAGTGCAGCTTGCAGTTGGACTTGACTTATAAGTGAGTACTGATGGTACATGTTAAGGGCATGATACAAGTTCATAAATGCACCCAGGATTCTTAGTTGACGGTTTTGCAGTAATGGGTGAATTTTGTGTTCATTCAGGGCAAGGTTTCAAACCATATTAGCCCATTTTGGTGCATTTTGTATAAATAGTTGCATTTTACCTGTAATTTTTAAGGTAAGTTTCCTGTTTAAAATGGCTGAATACCCAACTTTTCTACATGATGCAATATGAAGATCAAGATGTTAATTTTAATAAGCATTTTATTTTATATTTAGGCTTTAACGTTGCTTTCTTTTCAATACAAGCAGTACTCAGCAGACCACCAAGAATTATCAGAAAAATAATAGCTAAGTGGCTCAGTGTAGTTATACAGAAAAGGGTAAATGTTTTTATTGATCTTAATTGACTTGAAAGCAAAGGCGGCTCTTGTTTAATGATAAAACAAATCGGGTAAGAAAATTGAATGATAGGGCTTGTTTGATAAACTGATTTCTGAATGAGTTTTCAAATTGTAAAAAATTGTTCCATCCTTGATGTTGTGAACACAGACAAGGACATTCTTTCTTATTATGGGATATGTGAATCTCATGGCCTTCAAGCATGTTAAAGTCAGGGATGTATATGCAAAAGCATGACAATTAAAATACTTAAGGTATCAGGTTACTAGTCGGGATGGGCAAGAAAGTCTGCCCCTACAATTAACATGACAATTTGGACTATTAGAACTCCAAGGTAAACAAGAGTTAGCTTTTATAATAGAAGAGCTGTCAATAAGATCCTTGAATATTAAATAACTGAAACATTTATTTGACACTGAGCCAAAAAACTAGCTGTCCAGTGACTTCTATATACTGACAGTAAGTATGGTGACTACTGACAGTGAGCCCATACTAGCTTCCCGGTGACTTCTGTATACTGGCAGTTCTATATTTCTTGTCCTTTTGTGGCCAAAATGGGCATAAAATTTAAGAAAAAAATGTTTTATTTATTTGAATCTTTTTGTCATCTTTTGAAGTTTCTGTTTTTCATGGACTATAGTTATACTTTGTGTAAGATTTTGATCTACATGATCTTAGATATGTTAAAAATACCATATAAGGTGATGATAACAGCTAAATTAAAAATACCATATAAGGTGATGATAACAACTAAATTAAAAATACTATATAAGGTGATGATAACAGCTAAATTAAAAATACCATATAAGGTGATGATAACAACTAAATTAAAAATACCATATTATGGTGATGATAACAACTAAATTAAAAATACCATATAAGGTGATGATAACAGCTAAATTAAAAATACCATATAAGGTGATGATAACAATTAAATTAAAAATACCATATATGGCGATGATAACAATTAAATTAAAAATACCATATACGGCAATGATAACAGCTAAATTAAAAATACCATATAAGGTGATGATAACAACTAAATTAAAAATACCATATAAGGTGATGATAACAGCTAAATTAAAAATACCATATAAGGTGATGATAACAGCTAAACTAAAAATACCATATAAGGTGATGATAACAACTAAATTAAAAATACCATATAAGGTGATGATAACAACTAAATTAAAAATACCATATATGGTGATGATAACAGCTAAATTAAAAATACCATATACGGTGATGATAACAACTAAATTAAAAATACCATATAAGGTGATGATAACAACTAAATTAAAAATACCACATAAGGTGATGATAACAGCTAAATTAAAAATACCATATACGGTGATGATAACAACTAAATTAAAAGTACCATATACGGTGATGATAACAACTAAATTAAAAATACCATATACGGTGATGATAACAGCTAAATTAAAAATACCATATACGGTGATGATAACAGCTAAATTAAAAATACCATATACGGTGATGATAACAACTAAATTAAAAATACCATATACGGTGATGATAACAACTAAATTAAAAATACCATATACGGTGATGATAACAGCTAAATTAAAAATACCATATACGGTGATGATAACAGCTAAATTAAAAATACCATATACGGTGATGATAACAACTAAATTAAAAATACCATACATGGTCATGATCATAGCCTATCAGTGCCTCATGTTAGTATCGCAGTATTGCATACTTTCTAATGGCACAGTATCGATTTCTCAATATCCATTTGTCCTTGGATACCAACCAGTTTTTACATAAAACTTTACATTTGCAAAGTAACTGAAGGGTTTCATTTTCATTGTTTTATGTGGTTGCTCTTTGATGTTGTATTTGCAGGATTTCACCCTTTTTTGCCTTTAATCATTTTTATATATCTTTTTGTAAATTACTTTTGCAGCATCTTTTTCTTTCATCTTGTATCTCCTCATATATATTTGCTCTAATTTTGAAGGGTCTACCATTCTTTTAGAATTTTTATACATCTTCCAAAATGTGGAGCATATGATGTTATGATGATGTCCATCTGTATGTATGTCTCCATCAGTATGTCACTTTTTCATTCCCACACACTGACTAAAAGAAGAATTGTTTCCACATGATGACTTCAGTTCGAAGGTCACTGACTAAAAGAAGAATGGTTTCCACATGATGACTTCAGTTATGCATCACAGAACTGGACATAACATTGTGGATGGCTTTCGCTTAGAGTAAGGAAGAAGGCTATTGCTTTTTGGGTCAGAAGGTCAAAGGTCAAGGACGCTGGCTGAAAATCATATATTAAAAAATGGTCTCTGCACAAAAATTTAAGACCTTGACAATACAGACCTGAACTGCCAGTTCATAATGTACATACAGATCAGGATCTATGTCTTTTGTTCAACTGATTCCTCCTAACAGAATGCACAGATTCACCACATCGCTAATGAAGGCTGGTGACCTCTGTTGAGAGGGGCCCTATGAGGTTAAGGGGTAGGGGGTAACCATTGAATATCAATTGTGTACATACAGATTACAAATCAGTATCTGTTGATGAATCGAGATATTCTACAATAGAGTCTTAGTACCAAAAGTATCATGTCATCTGAACCATCAGAACTAACAAAACATTGGTAATACATATAAATAATCTATTATCCAGACTGTAATTATTAAAACTATTCGTAAATATTCAATGACTTTCAGCCATATCTCTGTCTTTATCATACTGAGCTGGAATACTGTGAATTGTGTTATTTTTGAGGTTCTCCAGAAAAGATTCTTTCCTTGGTACTTGTACTTTATTTGTGGATAAAAGAATCTTTCCTTGGTACTTGTACTATATTTGTGGATAAATGATTCTTTCCTTGGTACTTGCACTTTATTTGTGGATAAAGCGCTCAGCATTAAGAGGTTAGTGTTAGGACTGGTTGGCCTGGTGTCAGGATAATGTGACTGGGTGGGACATCATGCTACATGTCTGCGGCATGATGCCCCAGTGCTAGACATCACTATAAACTGCCACACTGCAGACATCGTAGCGATATAACTGAAAAATTGTTAAAGCTACGTTAAAAATCCAAATCACACACACACACACACACACATTTGTGGATAAATGATTCTTTCCTTGGTACTTGTACTTTATTTGTGGAGAAATGATTCTTTCCTTGGTACTTGTACTTTATTTGTGGATAAATGATTCTTTCCTTGGTACTTGTACTATATTTTTGGATAAATTAATTTTTCTTTGGTACTTGTACTTTATTTGTAGATACTGGTACATGTTTCTTTCCTTAGTACATCTACTATATTTTTAGATAAATGGTTCTTTCATAGGTTTTTACACTGTATTTGTGGATAAATGATTCTTTCCTCTGTACTTGTACTATATTTGGGGATAAATAATTCTTTCCTTGGTACTTGTACTATATTTGTGGATAAATAATTCTTTCCTTGGTACTTGTACTATATTTGTGGAAAAATTAATCTTTTCTTGGTACTTGTACTATATTTATGGATATAATCTGATGAGGGAGGAGAGATCCTTACTATATATAGGAATTCTCATGTCTACTTCATTCAGTTAGTCCCACCCTTCCATCTGGCACACAATGTAGTTAGTACAGCAATTCATGAGTTAGTGATGGATTACCATGAAACTTGGTAAATATTATGGTCATCACCTGAAGATGTGCATATCAACAAAGTACTCTGCTCTTTTAATTTTGTAAAGAGTTATTGTCATTTTGACTTGCAGCTGAGTGCAGTGTATGACACATTTGAGTGAATACAGCTAGTATCAGAGTTTTATTATACATTTTTTGGTCAACATCTGAAGATGCACATATTGACCAACCACATTGCTACTGCAATTTTTGTTAGAGTTATTGCCCTTTTTTACTTGGAGCTGGAGGTATTTTATGACATGAACTTGTTGTTGCAACTAGTTTCAGGGTTTTCTGTGGATCACCATGAAACTTGGTACCCATAAGGTCATCTTTTGAAGATAGACATATCAGTGAATCACTGTGCATTCACATTTTTTGTTAGAGTTATGGCCCTTTTTTCCTGCAGCTCATTGCAGTGTAAGACAGAATCTTCACAATACAATTTATCTTGCAGTTTTTAGCTAATGTGACATTCTGTCATCTGTCTGACCATTAACACAAGTTTGTTATTGTTACTCATCCTAAACTACATGGAGGATTGTCATGAAACTTTACACACTCAATCATCCCATGGTCTTTTCGGTTCTAAATGAAAATGGTGCCACTTTGCCAACATGAATTATCATGGATATTTCATTATAAGACTTCTTATGACATTTAGTTCATCCAAAATAAAAATTGTTCTGATCTGAAGTTCAGTGTGGCCTGTGTGACCATGGTGGTCATCTTGAAAATCTTCTTGTTGTTACTATGACATAGATGGTCATTTCACTAAAAGACTTACACTATATGATATCTAGTTAGACTTAAATGAAAATGGTGCAATGTCAGGTCAAATAGGACCATCACAGCAGCCATCTTGAAAACATGTGATTGCTACTCCTTTTGGATGGCCGTATCTAAATGGAGATTTCACCAAGAGACTTTTTGTGATACCTAGTTGTTCCTAAGTGAAACTGGTGACAGATGGACATCCAATATGGCTGCCATGAAAACTGTTTTATTAATCGTGTCATTACTCTCCTTGAATGGATGATCTATATCACCAAAATATTTCTTTTTCCTAAATTTAAATAGTGACAAGCTGATATCCATTATATGCCACCACTGTAGTCATCCTGAAAAGCTTGTTATAACTATTCATCCTAAATGAAAAGTAACACTTTTCACTAGAAGTCTTCTTAGGGAGATTACTTGGTCCAAAAGTAATACTTTTCACTAGAAGTCTTCTTAGGGAGATTACTTGGTCCAAAAGTAACACTTTTCACTAGAAGTCTTCTTAAGGAGATTACTTGGTCCAAAAGTAACACTTTTCACCAGAAGTCTTCTTAGGGAGATTCTTTGATCCAAAAGTAACACTTTTCACCAGAAGTCTTCTTAGGGAGATTACTTGGTCCAAAAGTAACACTTTTCACTAGAAGTCTTCTTAAGGAGATTACTTGGTCCAAAAGTAACACTTTTCACTAGAAGTCTTCTTAGGGAGATTACATGGTCCAAAAGTAATACTTTTCACTAGAAGTCTTCTTAGGGAGATTCTTTGGTCCAAAAGTAACACTTTTCACTAGAAGTCTTCTTAGGGAGATTCTTTGGTCCAAAAGTAACACTTTTCACTAGAAGTCTTCTTAGGGAGATTACTTGGTCCAAAAGTAACACTTTTCACTAGAAGTCTTCTTAAGGAGATTACTTGGTCCAAAAGTAACACTTTTCAGTAGAAGTCTTCTTAAGGAGATTACTTGGTCCAAAAGTAACACTTTTCACTAGAAGTCTTCTTAAGGAGATTACATGGTCCAAAAGTAACACTTTTCAGTAGAAGTCTTCTTAAGGAGATTACTTGGTCCAAAAGTAACACTTTTCAGTAGAAGTCTTCTTAGGGAGATTACTTGGTCCAAAAGTAACACTTTTCACTAGAAGTCTTCTTAGGGAGATTACTTGGTCCAAAAGTAACACTTTTCACTAGAAGTCTCTTAGGGAGATTACTTGGTCCAAAAGTAACACTTTTCTGTAGAAGTCTTCTTAGGGAGATTACTTGGTCCAAAAGTAACACTTTTCTGTAGAAGTCTTCTTAGGGAGATTACTTGGTCCAAAAGTAACACTTTTCAGTAGAAGTCTTCTTAGGGAGATTACTTGGTCCAAAAGTAACGCTTTTCACTAGAAGTCTTCTTAAGGAGATTACTTGGTCCAAAAGTAACACTTTTCAGTAGAAGTCTTCTTAGGGAGATTACTTGGTCCAAAAGGAAACTTTTGCTATTGTGACTGCTATTGTCTCGACAGTTTTGTTATTATTACAATATAAACTCATCTATGAGTCCAACTGCAACAGCATAGATCCTGATCTGCCATAACATAATGCGCTTGCATTGTTTGTTCTACTGATTACTCTAAAAAAACTGCACAGACCCAGAACTGCTGGCACATTATGCAATGTCAGATCTGGGTCTGTGCAGTTTGCAATTGACTCATCTTATAAATGAGCATAAATGGTACTCCTCCTCAATGGATGGATTTTAAAATGATTTATTACAATATCTGTTTGATTCTAAATGAAAATGGTGCTGCTCAGATATCCATTATGGCCATCTTGAAATTCTTATTCTCACTGCTTATCTCAGGATGACTGGTCATATTGATATTGTGCTTTCTCCAAAGGGCTTCTTATGATGTGTAGGAAATGGTGCCCGTCTGACATTCAACAAGTCCACCATAGCAAATGATTTGAAAATCATGTTATTGCTGAAGAATATCATTATCAGAGATGGTTTCAACAATTTGCATTTACAAGGAAGAAAATAGTCTCCTGTTGAAATCCTGGAAATTCTTTTTGGCCAGTATAGCCTTAGTCTCTTTGAGAGACTCTTGTTTTATTTTTCTTCACTGTATGGATTCTAATTTCACTAAGATCAATGCAACAGGTCAGATGAATTGTTAAAATAGTGACAGCATTTTTCATTTATCCTGGTTTATTGCATTATGTCCAATGTAGCAACAGTCCTGACCAGTATCTATACAAAAAGGGAATGTCAATGTGGCTTGATCAATGTCATTTTGATGAGGAACCTGCTGACTGCATTTTGTCCCCAGTCCATGTGGGCATTGTTGTGCATAAAATAGATGACTTACTATGGCTACAGTAATCCATGGAGGGTATGGGAGATCAGGTTAAGCCAAACAATCCTTTGAAATGTCATTTGTCAGAGGTAGGGCAATATATCTTAATGCTTTCACTGTACAAATTTTGTACAGCACTTAAAGTAGCAAATTGACAGACACTTCACTGATATATACTTCCCTTAAGGTTACCAGTACCAGATGTATCAGTGTAGCTTGGTGACCTTAATTTTGGAATGGCCACTTATATTTTCAAATAGGTTGTCTTGTGGCTACTTGGATCACTGCATGTGATGGAATCTACTATTGTCTCATTCCTATATATGTGTGATGCATACACAAAACTACATATGTTTTGTTATGAGTTGGGAGAAAGAATACGTTTAATGCACCTTGAGGATGTGTTGAGGCTGTTGGGCTGAAACATTCATACAACATATAACACAAGTTCTTTCTCCAACTCAGAAGAAAACATATTTTCCACTTAATGACATGAATGAATTTCAAAGCAAATTGAGATCTATTGAAGTCTGAATTGGTACATTGAAGATATCAATGCTGTCAAGAAATTTCTTTAAATAATTCCTCTGGGTGCGGGATACAGATGTATGTATTGAACATTTGTATCATACATTAGATCTACCATGTAAGATTAAATTTGCCCACATGAGAAAAGTCATGTGAGCTCTGCCTATCCCACATGAGTGCACTCATGGACACTGTAGACAAGTGATCATGTGAAAAGTCACATGAAATGTGCCTATACCACAGGAGTGCACTCATGGACACTGTAGACAAGTCATCATATGAAAAGTCATGTGAGATGTGCCTATACCACCTGTGTGCACTGATGGACACTAGACAAGTCATCATGTGAGAAAGTCATGTGAGACTTGCGTTTACCACATGAATGCACTCATGGACACCAGACGAGTAATCATGTGAGAAAGTCATGTGAGATATGCCTATCCCACAGAGTACACTCATGGTCACTGTAGACAAGTCATCATGTGAAAAGTCATGTGAGATGTGCCTATCCCACATGAGTGCAATCATGGACACTGTAGACAAGTCATCATATGAAGGCATGTGAGATGTGCCTATCCCACATGAGTGCACTCATGGTCACTGTAGACAAGCCATCATGTGCAAAGTCCTGTGAGATGTGGCTATCCCACATGAGTGCACTCATGGACACTGTAGACAAGTCATCATGTGAAAAGTCATGTGAGATGTGCCTATCCCACATGAGTGCACTCATGGACACTGTAGACAAGTCATCATATGAAAGTCATGTGAGATGTGCCTGTACCACATGTGTGCACTGATGGACACTAGACAAGTCATCATGCGAGAGAGTCATGTGAGATTTGCCTATACCACATGAATGCACTCATGGACACTAGATGAGTAATCATGTGAGAAAGTCATGTGAGATATGTCTATCCCAAATGAGTGCACTCATGGTCACTGTAGACAGGTCATCATGATTATAGAATCACGCATGTCTGTAGTTGTTTTGCAGTTGTATTATTGAAAAGCCTAATTTTTCCAGCCTGTAAACTGGTCCTTGTTCACAAAATTGTTTTGTTGTAAACTAAATATTGTATGATGCGAAAAGTTTAAGAATATTTTAGGCATTTCTAACACTATTTATATACTGATGATATGCAATTTTTTTCATGTACATTGGTGTGGGATAGGAAAAGATCCCACAGAATCCACGATATGTGTTTGTGTGGGATAGGGAAAATTCCCTCAAATCCATGATATGTGTTGGTATGGGATAAGGAAATCCCAATTTCAGGATCAGAATCTCAGGACAGGAGTTCAGTTAAATCTTGTTCCTAACAATAAAACTGTTTCCTTTCACCAGGATTTCCGTATTAATGCTGTAATGAATTATGCTATTCTTATGTTTTTGCATTATTTGCAAGCAAGATAGTTATTATTGGTCTGCAAATTTTTGGCACAGGAAAATTAAGTTTGTACTAAAATTTAAAAAAAATAGGTATTAAAAAAATTATAATTAATTTCTTTTTACTTTTAATTATTTGTACTCCTGAAAAAAAAAAGTAAAAAGTGTACAAAAGATTTAAGACATTACAACTTTGAATCTGTGAGCTTTGGAGAGCTTTTGTTCCATTTCTTAGCTATGGTATTGTAAATTCATTTTGCAGAATTATTAATTTTCAAAGATTGGCTTTAATGTGCCACGTATCAAACTCACAAGTTCCTGTTCTTTTCAAAACCAATCACTTCTGGTTAGGGGGTGCTCAACAGGTATTATGAACTTCTGAGAGAGTGGTGGGTGTAAGGTGAAGTTGTTTACGTTTTCAACATGCACAATGGAGAGAATGTTGGTATACCACACTGTTACTTTCATGAACTGTAGCTGAAATTTCTTTGGATGTTGTACTTATGGAAATTGTACATGATCTAAGCACACAGTAATTAAAATGACTGCTCCTTTATGCTCAACATGTTAGCCAGAATTAGTCCAGTGTATGTGATCTTTAGCAGTTATTACAGTAGGGAAAATGAATTTTTCCAGATGAGACCATACAAGCTTCTAAAAGTATAATGAATGTATTACCACTGACAATGTTAGAATCCAATAGCACTGAAACTAAACAAGGTAATTTAAATCATGAAATTTAGTCAAAATTAAAAGTTTAAGAAGAATCATGTTGATTCAGTAACATGTACTGAAACTTTTCAACAAAAAATTTTAAAATTAAACTTAAAAAGATTCATTTAAACACAGATAGTACATCAAAAGGTCAAAAGTAAGTACATTTTTTTTATTCCTACTATGTTCAGTTATAAAGCAAAGAGTGCACCGACATAAATCCATGGGTTTTGTAATGCTAGGCAACCAGAAACTGTAAGTAGACAAGTTCATGTGGGTTAGTGTTGTTAAATTAATTTCCTTTGCTAAAGTCATGTATATTGATATATAAGTATTTTGACAGAGAATACTGTTAACATTACGCTCAGTTTGATCCATATCTAGTCTTGCCTCAGAACTTGTTTAAATTACAAGAGATTCAGATCTGCCATTTTATTTATCAGTAGGTTGCCTATCTCTATTTGGTCTGATTGAAGAAAGGTCATATTGATTATGAAATTAATGCTTGGTGAACTTTTGATGTAATTTCGAGGCGATCAGGGCTTCACAAACCTATGTACACTGAAGAGCACCTGCGGCATGCTGCAAGGGAGGCAAATCTGAATGCTGATGTTGTAGGGTTTAATGCCATTTTTCAGCACAAGATAGGCTATACATGGCGGCCAGTATAACTGGTGGAGGAAGAACCCTGGAAAACCCCAGGAAGAACCACCGACCCATGAGAAGCTACTCAAATCTGAATCTGTTTGGTCACAATGGTTGTTATATACAACTTTTTTTAACCAAAATTACTGTCTGCATTAGGCAGGGTTTTGCTAAATAAAGGACATCTATAGAAGGTTTTCATTTGGGAGCCCTGAAAGTGTCCAATATAAACAGGTAGCTATTATATGTAGGTGTCAGCTAAGGCAGGTTATACTTTATACATTATTTTGGCCAGGTATTTTTGTTTATTTTGGCCAGGTATCTGTGTTTAATGTATGACAACAAGCAACAAACATTGTATTTGGACATTCTCTTGAGTTATCTGACCTCTAAAGTGGCCTTTCATACACCTCAGAAGGACTTTATGTCAACACTTGATCTTATATTGAATCTGAAATACTGAGCTCTTTGAATTCTTGTGTCAGTCTTCACATCTTTATCACAAATTAACTCTGATGCCAGCTTTGGTCTGAATGGCTTTTCAGTGGTCCCATGGCAAGCATTTTATTGTAAGATATCCAATGATATTCTCACTTAACGCTTTTGATGAAGTTTTATGCATTTTCAAGTTTGATCTCTCTGATAGGATGGAGCTGAGATATAGTAAACTTTGGAACGAATCCAAAACAAAAACAATGGATTGCTTTGAGCTGAATTTTCTTCAGTCTGCAAGAGACTTTATCAGCCTTGTTTTAATTGCAGTTACTCACTGAAAATGGATGCAACTGATTTCAGGATCAGTACTGTTATCTCTGTTATCTTGAGTGAAATCTGCAAGTGCATCAAGATTTTGCTGTTAAAAATCAAAAACATTTGGTTTTATTATGTATTCTGTTGATGGTTTCTTACATTAGAAAACATGCCTTTGAGAGGTCAGTAATTTCAGAAAGGATTTAACGAAGTGACACTTCATTTCTGAAGGGTTTACATGTACAAGTTTTCTGTTGTTCAGATTGAACATGTTTAGAAAACTTCGAAGGAAAGACTCTACTGATGGCAGGTTGCCAACAAGATGGCCAAGCTTCAGTGTGTTGCACCAGTCAGCCAGAATAGGGGATACTGTAAAAGAGTTCCTTTTCAGAAAGAGAAGGCACAGGTGGGTTGATTTGAACACTTTTTTTTATTTCAGTCAAACTTGGCAGGCTATATCCTGGCATGAAGGTCTTTCAGTTTGTACAAAAAACACAGATTTTCCGTCAAATATGGGCACAATTAATGAAAATAAACAAAACTTTTAAATGACTTCTGAAAAATCACTGAACAGAATTTGACCAAATTTGACAAAAAGTATCCTGGAATAAAGGGCTCTCAAATTATACAGCATGATACTGAGCTATCTTCAGCATGGATAAAATAGAAAAAGATTTAAGAAACTTCTTGAACACTGCTTCATACAATTTGACAAAATTTGACCGAAAACTTTCTTAGTTACAAAGGACTTTCAGATTTGTATTGGTGACACAGATCTAGTGTGAAATATGGTCACCATTACTAAAAACACAATGACTTCTCAAAAATTACTCTCCAAAGCTGAACCAAATTTGATTGGAATATTCTGGCAAGAAGTTCTTTCAATTTATACAAATGATGCTGATCTGTCATCAGATATGGCCACTGTTACTAAAAATAAATTTTTTTTTTTCAAGACCTACAACCCAAAAGGTTGCTTCCTTGCTCTGGATAATTCATGATCATTAGTGATTTCCCATGCTCAGAGCATGAATATCTTAAGAGTTCAAAATTTTCAGCAATATCACATTGCCTTCATCTGCAACTAATGTTGATCACATGACCATTATAGGTCAAGACCTCTTCTATTATTCCAGCTGGCAAAATTTGACCAAATTTGATGGAAATCGTACTGGCATGAATGGCTTTCCAAGTGAGACAAATTATTCTAATCTGTCGTCAGATATTAGCACCATTACTAAAGTGTACAAGATTTAATCGACTTCTCAAAAATCATTCAACAGAACTTGACCAGACTTGTCAGAAAGGACCCTGGCATGAAGGGTTCTAAATGTGTACATATGATGCCTAACTACTCAACATGGCCACCATTGCTAAAAATAGAAAGCCTTTCAACAAGTCATTCTCGAAAATTTTTCAATAAGTAACCATCTGTGAGTGAGAAGCACAGTTCAGTTACTTCGAAAATCTGCTCAACAAAATTTTGACTAGCTTGATAGAAAGTATCCTACCATAAAAGGCATCAATAATAAACAAATGATGTTGATTGTTGTTGTTGTTTTTGTTGTTGTTATGGGGTTTAACACCATTTTTCAGCAAAAGGTAGGCTATACATGTCAGCCAGTTTAACTGGTGGAAGAAGAACTGGGAGAAAACCCTGGGAAGAACTACCGACCCATGGCAAGGTACTAACAAGCTTTCTCACCTACCCACATTGGCCGAGCCCGAGACTTGAACCCAGCAGATAGAGGTGAGATGGCAGTCAACAGCAGAGGAAGAAATTTCTTCAGAAAGCATCCTACTAACCTGGATTTTTTAGTCAACAGCTTTGCATTTGGTTATTAATCAGATGTCAACAGGTGAGTGATTTTAAACCCACCAAGACCTCTGGTGGTTATAAATGTTGCATTCACAACTTCTAGACCATGTGTCTGTACATTTTGACAGACCATTGATCATGCTATTAGACTGATGGCTATCACAAATTAATGAGAGCATACAGTTTTTTCAAAGGGACTATTTTTAAGGCACAATTTTACATTCCAAGGAAATAATGGGGTTATTATGGATGATCTTACAAATATGAACTGAATTAAGATTTAGCCAGTTTATTATGTTGGAGGGAAGTCTTGATCACTTAAGTTTTCCTGTGATTATTTATATTTGTGCTTTTATATATGTCAAACAAATCATATTCTGTTGTTTTTTTTAGCTCACCTGGCTGAGGCCAGGTGAGCTTATAGCATGGCACTGTATCCTTGTCCATCTTGTAAGTACCACTCTGGAGGTCATGTTTTGATCTGATTTTGAACACTAAAAGTATATGCTTATATCATTGACAAGTTCTTTTTAATCTGATTTTGAATACTAAAAGTATGCTTATATCATTGACAAATTTTTTTATCTGATTTTGAATACTAGAAGTTTATGCTTATAACATTAGACCAAGTTTTGGACAAGTTCTAACATTCCAATTTTCTCTGCTGCAAATTTTGACACAGAAGTTGGCATTTTCTTATACATTCTATTGAAACAAAAGGAGGTTGGGGGATTGTGAAGAAATCAATGCAAGGTGAAGTGAAATTCAGGTTTTGGGTCTGTAAATGACAGACTTGAGGGACACTGTACTACTTTAATCAACAACTACCATGAACCATGGGCTATTGAAGTATTTTAATGTTCAAGAATCTTGTTCAAAGTATGTACAATTTTGTGAATTAACAGTGTGCAAAAAATGTACAGATTTCTCCATTTGACCTTTTACACAACAGTTCCTAATTCCATAGACTGCATACCCCATTTTGAAGAAAGGTAAAAAAAAAAAGTCCTGGTGCTTTTTCTATTACTCACATTAAAAAAAAATCATATTTTGTATATTTATCTGTTAATAAAAAAGACATACCCAGATATACTTTTGTCCTGAGACAGTTTCAGATTTAATTACCCAGTGTAACGAATCCCATGATCTTGTCAAAGAAACTTATGTGAAAGCCTTGGCCACTCTGTAGACACAAATTAAACCTAAGTAGATTTTAGTTTTATATATCATTGCAGTAAGTGGTCATTCTTTACAGATGCAGTTTAAATAATATTTGTTTTAATTGTGGTTTATATTTTACACACAATTTATGTTTGTATTTTTAGCTGTTACTTACACCCACAATATCTTTGGATGTATTTAGTCTGTACTCATGAAAATTGGTATGAGGATATATCTAAGGGAGAGTTTTGCAGCCATGCCAAAATTAGGTCACAGTGACCTAACATTTGTGCAAGAGTGACTTTTGTATTTTCAGTTATCAGTTTGTTCCATCCTTATTTATCTTGGACTATATTTCATCAACATTGATGAAATTTTATGTGCTTATGAGTCTTAATGAGAGTAATTGAACCATATCAAAACTAGATAAATATAACCCTTTTTCACACATGATTGACTTTTGAATTTTTCATTATTTATTTGTTTCATTCTCAATGTGTTAGACTATATTTCATCAGCATTCATGAAAAGTGGAGCGTGGATGCATATCAAGAAGAGTAATCTTATCAAAACAAGGTCACTGCAAACTAATTTTCATTCTTGAGTTACATTGTGTTTTCAGCTATTTGTTTCATCTGTAGATTCTATTTCCCCAACATTCATGAAACTTTTCTTGTGGTTGCATCCTATGGAGGGTGATTCAACCATACCCAAAATTATGTCACTGTAACTGAAGTTCAGTGCTTGATTGCCTTTTGTAGTACATGTATAGCTTTCTGTTCATTCACTCTCATTATCTTGGATCCAATTTCACCTACATTCATCAAAATTGGTATGTGGATACATTTTTTTAAAGAGAATAACTCAACCCTACCAGAATGAGGACATTGTGACCTAATTTGCAGGATTTGGTTAATCGTGTATTTCAGACATTCATTTTTTACATCCTCAGTGTCTTAGACCTAGACTCATGAAGATTTTATGTTAATGCATCTCAATTAAAAATTACTCAGCTGCACTAAAATCAGGTCACTTTAACCTAATTTTTATGCATGGTTGACTTGTGTTTTCTTCCATATCAGTCTGTATATTGTTGACTAATCTTAATGTGTTCCTGTTGAGATGATTTGTTTGTAGGAGTAAACACAAATGATATATTTTTTAGTTAATTCAGGTCTTGACAAATTTATTTCCAAAGATTTGTTGCTTTTAGCAAGCCATAATGAATAATATGTTCTTTGATTCACATTAGTGGTTGAATTTATTCTTCTTATTTGGAGACAATGCAGTTTAACAAATCAAACTCCCTGTTTTCAGGTGTGTATTGCTCCTTTAACCAATATATGTCCTTTTTAACTGGGATTATTAGACTTGCATTCACACTTGTCTGTTTGTCTGTCTGTTTGGATTCAGTCTTTGTCATACTATTGATCTGAATGATTCTTGGACCTGTATGAGCCTTGCTATCTGTTTCATTCAGCAATAAAATTGATTTTTGCTCAAGTTTGACAGCAATGCCTGATACATTGAAGATGTTCTTATTTTGTTTATCTCATTGAATAAAGGAAGCAAATCCATTTGACTGGGGAATTCACTTGTATATGAATATATACACATTAGCCCAAAAGTTGGACTTCAAGAGGTTAAATGTTTTGGTTTGGTGTTTGATCACACATTAACACAAGTAGGTTTTTAACACTGAGGAATAAAGTGCCTTGCCCAAGGATGTACCTTGGTATCGCAAAGATGGTAGGATTTGAACTCACATTTTCTGTAATGAGTCTGGCACAGGCTTACCACTGCAGCTTAGTAGCATAAAGCAGAACCGAACAGTTGTAAACAGGGCTTATAAGAGTTGTCAAAGATATGTCTGTGTATTTGTCTGTTCATATTTCCTGATTTTTCTTTCTCTATATGCCTAATACATCATGTTGATGTGACAGTTTTACAATGCATTTACTGATTGATTGAACCATTAACATGATTAGCTAGCTGGACAGGGCCTTTGAAGACCTGTAGAGCAATTATTGATAGCTTGGATATGGCTGATATACTTCATCTTGAGGACAAGGTAATGTCATTAGGCATTGCTGTCTTTGGATCTCTTCATTATTCTCCTAAGTAATGAGCTTTGAATATCTGAAACAAAGATGCAGTGTTTGTAGGAGGAGGATGCAGCCAATCATTTCAAAGGATTCATGTGAATTCAGTCTAGATTCAGCCAGTCATTTCAAAGCATTCATGTGAATTCAGTCTAGATTCAGCCATTCGTTTCAAAGCATTCATTTGAATTCAGTCTAGATTTTGTCACATGTATCTCTTGAAGTTATTCAGGAATTTTACTTTGGGAATACTGATGTTTATTGATTGGTTGCCAATCAGTCAAGCAATTTTCATGGAAAGGTGGGTTTATGTGAAACAGTTCATGGCATAGATACCTGATATGTCGTGACCTCACATTAAAGAGTATAAGGGTGAAATATAGGTTATTTAATTGGGAACTTGTGGCAGTGAATTTTCACAGAATTTTATGTCTTTAGGATTTTGAGGAATGGACATTTAGTGACTTTGGATATTGTCTTGTCTTGTTGCATGTGCTAAGTGGTTGTCAAGGTGGGGCAGTTTTAATCATTCCTTTTTTCTTAAATTTGATCTTTATTTCTTGGGATGGATTTATAACATTCTCTGTATTTATTGTGAAAGTAGAGCAGTCAAAGTAAATGTGATAAAAATGCTTCTATATCTTATGGTTAATTCAGGTCTGTTGTTAGAATATATATCATTGCATGATGAAACATTGTGTGGCATGACCAAGTTCTTTTGAGAGCTACTGATCCCTATTTCAGGGTGGTAAATGATATGTACATATATATGCATTGTTGTTAAAAAGGAAGTTACTGACAGATCCAGATTATGACAGAGAGCTTCATGTCGATCTCACGGAAATAGGTCAACCTTTTACAATTTTTGGGTGATTGGGAGGGAAATGGGTCTTGGCCGATCATTTTGGAATAAAATATTTGACTATTTGGGAATAAAATATTACAGAATAAATTTGCTAAATGTGGCATATTTTACCTAGTATTTTGAGTTTTACTGGATTTGGGGACAACTAGAGAAACCAAATAGAGCCTTGTTCCTCTTGCATAAAAACACCCCAACTTTGAGTACATGTAATTTTATCTCAAGTATACAGTCTTAAATTGGAAATCATAAAAATCATGAGCTTGAGTTTGAGTTGATATTTTATTTTGACCAATCACAAACGTAACTTTTGAAAGGTTGTTTCTGGCTAGCCAAGTAAGTAACTCGATCTCAAACTCAAAATGTTTCATAATCTCCAGGCCAGAAACCTTGTTATTCAGTATGTACGATACAAAGACATCTGTTCTAGCAGAACTTCCTTGTAAAGGACACCATTTGTGAGACTATTTTCATTTTTTCATAATAACTGTAACATGTATAAAAAGGGCACCTGTCCATAAAGAACAAATTTTTGTGGTCCTGTGAGTGTTGGACTGTACTGAATTGGACAGCTATAAGGATGATTGCTTGTGAAATTTGTAGCAGTTATCTTTTTACAAATTGAATTCTTATTCATGTCTTGGGCTACAATTATTCCAAAATTTATATGTTGCTAATTTTACTTGAATATCTATCTCCAAGTCGAAGTCACTGCATCGAAAAAGATGGAGAAAATATGGAAAAAAGTAAAGTACCATGTAACAATTGCCCACAAAATAACAGATGAACAACTATGTAAAACTTCACCAAATTTGCACATGTTGAAGATCATAGGCTTCTTTTATCAAATGCATAAGGAAATGGGTATGATGGTGAGTGAATTGTCAGTCTGAAATAATTATTGCATCATATCAGTTTTCTGTAACAAAAAGCATGTGCGACTGATTTATGGCAAATCATAAATCACTAAAGATATCCTGAAGGTCACATATACGTTTACTGTCTTTATTATTTTCTTTCACATTTTTCATTATTGCAATTATTAAAACTGTGTAAGAACTGTTTTTTTAATTATTTTGTAAGAGTTGGAAGTTGCATCCATGTCATTTTAAATTGAGACTCTCTCTTAGTGCTTTGTGCCAGTATGCCTAGTTAAAAAGCAACATCTTATGGATGATGTCATAATGTAATAATTACATCATATCCGGCTACATAGAAAGTATTAATTTTACAGAAGTGGACTACTTTCATAAAAATTATTCTCAAATATCAAGGTCTTTTGTAGAACAGAAAATTCAGGTGGGAAATTGCTGTTGATTTGAAAGGGCAGTGGGTGGGTGGGATTTTTTAAGTACAGGTGACATACATATATAATGAATGAAGCAAGGTAGTAGAATTTTTGGTGTGATGTTCTTGAATAGAACCTGCATCATCAATTAAAAATTTGGTAGTGTGAAAGCTAAAATTTAATATTGTTAGTAATTAGTCACATTTATTTATTGAGTGGGTTATCTAATGAATTTTTTTTTTTTACACCAACAATCTAGTAAATCAGACCAGATGATATATCTGAAAAAAATTAAGTTATTGATCATCTGAAACAGACTATTGATCATCTGAAACAGACTATTGATCATCTGAAACAGATTATTGATCATCTGAAACAGACTATTGATCATCTGAAACAGATTATTGATCATCTGAAACAGACTATTGATCATCTGAAACAGATTATTGATCATCTGAAACAGACTATTGATCATCTGAAACAGATTATTGATCAACTGTAACAGACTATTGATCCTCTGAAATATTATTGATCATCTGAAACAGATTATTGATCATCTGAAACAGATTATTGATCATCTGAAACAGACTATTGATTATCTGAAATATTATTGATTATCTGAAACAGATAATTGATCATCTGAAACAGATTATTGATCAACTGTAACAGACTATTGATCCTCTGAAATATTATTGATTATCTGAAACAGATAATTGATCATCTGAAACAGATTATTGATCAACTGTAACAGACTATTGATCCTCTGAAATATTATTGATTATCTGAAACAGATTATGATCATCTGAAACATATGTAGATTTTGGAAAGACTTCCTAGAAACATTGCTTTTATATTTTTTTAATATGTCCTAAGATTTTAGTAAAACAATACAAATAATTTATAATCAAGTTTCATTGAGAAATTCATGATATCCTATTGTGCCATTCTGTAGTTTGGATAAACTGTCGAAGTTAAAATGCTTGTGCATAAATCTGAAAAATCTACTTCAGCAGTTTAGATATGTACTTCAGTAACCCTGAGATAATCTTGAGATTGCATAGTTATTTTCTAGTAATTGCTATCACTGTCAGGATAAGAAGAGCTTGCAGTTGGTATTTTTTCTTGTGGTCACACATGTCTATGAGAACCAAGGGTTGTTGTCCATGCTATAGAAAATGATTTATGGCATGGTGAGCTATGGTCATGCTTCTGTCATGCATCTACCATATGTCATCATTTTCTTGTCACCACTCTGGAGGCCATATTTCTGATCTGATTTTGATCAGACTTAGAATATGGGCTTGTATGATTAAGATCTGCCTGATCAAGTTCATGACAACAGAAACTAAATCAATATATATATATATATATATATATATATATATATATATATATATATATATATATATATATATATATATATATATATATGCATGTATGTATATGTGTGTGTATGTGTGCGTGTGTGTCTGTGTGTGTGTGTGTGTG
>JAECUM010039450.1:0-29120 GCA_016617855.1 Megalonaias nervosa
CAAGATTGCAATATGTTAGCAGCAGTCCTGAATCCTTGGAGACAAGATTGCAATATGATAGCAGCAGTCCTACATCCTTGGAGACAAGATTGCAATATGTTAGCAGCAGTCCTGAATCCTTGGAGACAAGATTGCAATATGTTAGCAGCAGTCCTACATCCTTGGAGACAGATTGCAATATGTTAGAAGTAGTCCTACATCCTTGGAGACAGATTGCAATATGTTAGCAGCAGTCCTACATCCTTGGAGACAGATTGCAATATGTTAGTAGTCCTACATCCTTGGAGACAAGACTGCAATATGATAGCAGTAGCCCTACATCCTTGGAGACAAGACTGCAATATGTTAGCAGTAGCCCTACATCCTTGGAGACACGACTGCAATATGTTAGCAGTAGCCCTACCTTCTTGGAGATATTATTTTGACAAAAGTCCAACAAAATTATTATCGTTTATATTATTATTATTATTATTATTTTCACATTTGCTGCTGTAGTGGATATGCCGTATATCGCATTGGCACTATTTTCGTTTAGGACCAACAATGCACAAATAACCAACCAGCTGATGAAAACCCCTTGTTCATATGACTTTCTATATTGTACGAGTAACGATAATAAACTCTTCAAGATAGCTGCCATTGTCTCCATATCGGACACCAGACTGACACCACTTCTATATGGACCAACTAGACATCGTTAGAAGTCATTTGGTGAAAACACAATGTCTATACGACCAACCATATATGAGCTATAACAGGATTTCCGGATTTCCATTGAGATGGCCATATTGAAAGTCAGATCGGTGCAATTTTCACTTTCAACCAGTTACGAAAACCCCATGCTGATATGATCATTTATTCTGGACAAGCTGAGATATATAACTAACTTATCAAGATGGACACAGATACAGTTGCATGGAGAGAAGTTCTCCCGTACCCCGACACCTCCCCCCCCCCGAAACATTTATTTATGGGGGTCCCATCGCAGTACAAAACGTTCCTTGATGGGAGTTTTAACCCACACTTGGCCTGGGCCTCCACGCTGTTACAGGTGTTGCTACACTACTATCACTTCATATTGGACATCAGATCGGCACCATTTTATTTAGGACCAAGTCTACATCATAATAAATCTTTTTAGTGAAAACCCCATGGTGATACCGTAATCCTTTCAGAAGGAGTAGACAAGACTTTAATATATTTTTCGTAGTTGGGTGAGAAACTGTAAAACATCATAACGATTGTTTTCATCTGCTATTTCAAAATAGGCGAAATCTTAGTGTGTGTGTGTGTGTGTGTGTGTGTGTGTGTGTGTGTGTGAGAGAGAGAGAGAGAGAGAGAGAGAGAGAGAGAGAGAGAGAGAGAGAATCACACATGAATCAGCTTAAACCTTTGCTTTTATTTTGTATTTTTCTGAATAATATACAATAAATTCTAAGAAATATGTTCTAAAAGAAACAAAATGAAAGTACCAAAATACATTCATGTTTTGCATATCTAATATGAAAATTAATGTCACATTTTGTGAAACCAATGTAGCCTAATAGCCGAAGTAAAGTTTTAATTGAAACTCATTCACGAGTAACACAGATAATAATTTGATGAATACATGGTATCTAAGTTAAACAGGGTCATCATAATGTCTTATTAAAACAAAAGTAAAACAACAAAAACCTAAGCAAAATAAAGCAGAAATTATTAAAACAAAAATGAAGCTTCATCGCCCGATGTCATTTTGTAACTGGTGTGCCTCTTCATAAAACTATAACTAGGCATTGTGTTCTTTCCGAACAGACTAACTTATGAATATATAAATAAGACGGGCTGATTTCAGTTTAGCTTATCAAAGAGAGCGCTGGTAACTAAAAGAATAAACTGTGTATTAAAATCAATGACTAGAATATCTAATAATCAACCACAATTCTACTCATTTACTCGCAGCAGTGAATCATGCCGTCGATTAAAAAATTGGCAAATGTAAAACGTGAGCAAAATATTTACAAACTTTTCAAGCTAAACCCTAAAGTATTGCCGAAAACAATCCGAAGAAATCATGGTTAACGTTTCTTGAGTTGCAGAAATCGTTCTATGAGCAGTCGAGTTTATTTTTCTGGCAGCTCACATGCCTATATTGGTGCCTACAACGCACATTTATTATTATCAAAATTTGACACACAGTAAAATGAAAGTAATACAAAAGAGTATAAAAACTGATAAGTTCATGATCAGCACGTGAGTACCTTTTCGGCAATTCTATCAGAAGAAATAATCCAAGCTTTTCTTTCAAACATCGTAGACCTGACTAACTTCACTTTCATTTGGATTGTCATTGCCTATTTCAAGACTGGGTCCTCCAGTATGGAGATGAGTTGCTCTACTTGCCGATCTCCATCGGCTTAAAGCAGGGTTTTCATAAGGTTCATACATGTATCCCTGCGGAACAAATTGACCGTCTGACTGTCCAGTGTGAAAGATAAGGGGTGCTTCAGCGGCCCTTTGGGAGTATGACATTGCCGATGGGTGTCGACGTAAGGAAGGGGCACCTCTGAAAGTGCCGTCCATTGGAATTTGCCCACCATGAAAACTTCCTTCCACATTGATGGGTTCATCGTGGTAACCGCCATCCATTGAAACCGGGGCACCCGTTAAGGTTGATTTCCTCTGGACAGGAGGAACACGGAAACTACCGGTCATCGAAGGTTGGACAGAAGCTCCTCTGAAACTGCTGGTCATCGAGATGGGTTGGGCAGGAGTTTCTCGAAGCGAGCCGGCCACTGAGGTGGATTGTGTGTGTGCATCTCTAGAATTTCCATCTGTTGAAGCAGGTGTAGATGTTGACCGGACGCTTGCCGTTCCATTGACAGGAATGTTCTGGAAGTTCTGATGTTGAGTAGCTGGATAACCGTAAACACTGCCAGCAAGTGGTAACTGAGGATCATAAATATTGTGGCCAGGAATATAATAATTTTCTTGTCCACTCCCAGGGTAGTACGGTCGCATGACTGGATAGCGAAAAGCACTTGCAGCATAACCCGCAACTCTGAATGGCCCCGTCGCTGCCCTGTTTGGAACATATCCATCGTAACCCATTCTATACATCTGTTGCTCCTCTTCAAGCAGTCGGAGTTTAGCCTCAAGCTTTCTACGCTTCTTCTCTTTCTTCCTCCTCTTGCGTTCCTTCCGCGCTTCCTTTACGTCCTCCACAAGCTCAGCATCTACCTCACGATCCGCCATGCCAAAAATTGCAGGAAGTTGAGATTTTTTCTCATGAAGAGACGAGAGGGATCTTTTCTGGAGAGGAGATTTCAGTAGCTGCATCTCGGTTGCATGCTTTCGCAGTTGTAGCTTTCTCTGTCTCTCATCTCCTTTCATTTCGTCTGCATTCGAGTAGGACAATGAGTGTGTAGTCGCCCGTCGTATGAGAGATTTTTTCTTATCGCCTCCAAGTGTTGTTGCAATTGGCGCAGTTTTATTGTGTGTGACGGGGACGTCAAAGACATCAGGATATACTTTTTCCGTCTGGTTAAAAGGAATTCAAAAATGTCAAACCGTATAATGCACAAACTAAATGTTTATAATATTTTATTCTGGTAAAATGTGTATTTGATTACTCGTATTTAGTTTGTTGTGCTGAAGCATAATGTAATATAGAGCTGTGTTACGTACTTCGTTTGTACTTCTTTGAAGTTTAACGAGGTATCATATTGGTTGAGTGTAGCGTGGTGCAGCAAGGCCAGGAATCAGAACCGAATGCTTCGTAGCGTGGTTTAGTGTGATTAACTGTGGTAGTTCGGTGAATTTCGATTACATTTAATTATGTTTTCTGTGATATAGTGATATATTATAGAGGCAGTAAAGTTTCGGATACTGCAGTTTTGTTCGTATAGTTTGAATGTTAAAGTGTAAAACGTTTGACACACGAAACAATTTTCTATAAAAACAAATATCCACCCTTCACTTACACCCAACGCTTAATAATTACGTATTAATATCATGGTAAAACAGAATAATTTTTGCATACTTTCGAACTGTATTCTCAACTGTTAAGAAGACGTGTGGCTGTCATTATTGTTTACAGTTCTGAAGGTATATAAAATGGAACAAAATATATGAAACCAATGCCGATACAGATGTTGTAGGAGGGAAACGTATGTATGTATGTATGTATGTATGTATGTATGTATGTTTTACCTGTCCATAACAGCATTTCTGAGCAATACTCTCCCTACAGCACAGGATAACTACTACTACGACTATGATTAGTAACACAGCAAGAGGTACCAAGATCGCTATCAAGAGAGCTGTGAAACAAAGATATTCAAGATCAATAACATTCCACCCTCAGTATGAGAGAGAGAGAGAGAGAGAGAGAGAGAGAGAGAGCATTTTAATGCAATTTCGGTCGAGGGCAAATCTTAATCATTTATCAAAATCAGGAGAACGTCAAGTTTCAATATTGCAAAAGTGTACAAACCATATCTATGCCGTACAAATACTTATCCAGCATAACCAAAGTTTCTGTACATTTCTCTGTTCGTTATCACCACAATTACGTATCCCGTTATTACATATAATGACAAATTGGCACGTACATTTATTTAATTTCTATTTAGAACAGTTGAATCTCATTTTTTTTTAAAACCTTGATAAACTCATGCTTGTGTTTAATAGTCTTTAAAGTGAGAAAGTAATGGCGACCCTTTCAGTCAAATTATTGCTAAGCTGTTCGGTTTTTAATTTAACAGATCGTTCGAGAATGCCGTATTAGACCAGTGATAACTAAGCAGATGTGACCCTTGGAGAAGTTCTAATGGCTACAAGTCGGCTTGTAGAGTAGTCAAACTATTTCGCAAGGTAAACTATTTAACTAAATCAGCAGCATTTTCACCTAAAGTCTATTTTAGACGAGACACATTTTCCAAGAGAACACATGATCACTGATCCTGAAGAGGTCTGTTACACAAACATAACAGAAGTATAGCAATTATATGCATCGCGAACGCGAACGTTTATTACAATCCCCACCCACCCACCCACCAACCCACTCCACTTTTCTCCTGACGGTATCCCAGGGATCTTAACCCAAAATCTGTTATACAATTTTTTTTTTTTACTTGCCCTTCGACCCACTAATAGGGACAGGGCCGTAGAGAGCGATCACGGGCCCTGGGGTAAGAAACACCCGGGCCTCTCCTAGTTCTCCAATTTTTTTCTTTTATAAAATTAAAAAGAGTTGTTCGGCCCGGGCCCCCTCTACAGGCCTGGACCCCGGGGATTTATCCCTGGTTGCCCCCCACCCTTGTGGGCCCTGCATAGGGAACCTGGCGGAGGGGTCCAAACATTGTAACCCTCCCAAAGATGGTTCCTTTTTGTAACTTGTACATAAGCTTGACGAAATTACACGTTAGTTTGGTGGGAGACAGAGTAGCCGACAAAGAGACAAACACACTTTGGTAATTAGAACATTCCAAGCGATAAAGAATTGGGATAACAATAATAAGAATCAGACTCTATCGTATAAAATCTGTCATATTCACTAATTCTAGTACAAGTCACGTAGCTAACGTACGCGCTCTGAGTCACATTTTGCAATTTTAGGTGTCATTTTGGAGAATTTGATTACTCATACCTTTAAACGGCGTTTATTCACTTTTTTTGCACCTTGTCCATCAAAATTCCACTGAAGATTATTTTGTATAAATTCCTTGAAAAATGCTTAACAGAAAATTCACTGATAACGTACTTCGACATTTTTTGGCAGTCATGGAAAGCGGGATGATCCTGTTTCAACTCGTTTTGTCGCGCGTTACGATGTGTGAGGAAACGCGCCTGCGGTTGAGAAGAAGTTGTGCTACAAACATAAACATAGACGCAACATTTTTGCCGTTTATAAACAAAGCCTGGGAAAACACTGGCAGGAAAAAACCCCAGCACACAAGTCTAATAAATTGGAGGCAATTATGTAACTTCGTATACATCTTTTGTACGGTATGTCATGACTTCATTTTATTTCGAACATAATACCTATTTTTCCCATACATATATGTGCTTTCATACACGTCAAAGACTAGAAAAGACGGCTGTCAATTCAGATTTATTTTAGTTTAATTTTACATCATGTTAAATTATCATTTTGAAGAAATGTCATATGTACATGCTAAGAATAAAACTTATTGTATGTTACTCTTCTATCCCATTCATTGCTGAAATCCATACAGGAGATGAATGCAGATGCGCGCGACTTCTTCTTCACGCGATCGTACCTTGATTCCCCCTGCACTAGTAACAGTTAAATCCAATAACAACTTTCTTGACCCAACGTAATGCCGAACTGCCATTGTAAAAGAAAGTCCATCGATAATTTTCGTCCGGAAATTTTGTTATGACAATTAATGCGTAGATCACTCAAAAATCACGACTGAATAAACTTTGCTATAACTATATTACGATTAAATTTTCAAAATAAGACTATGTTTTAAATTTATAGCAGTAAATGCTATTACATGAGCCGTATGACTTGTACTATAGTTATAAACATCGCTTGTGCTCTTTCGTCATACTTGCAGACATTTAGTATCTAGACTGATTCTTGCAAAAATAAATAAATAAACATGCTAACAATAGTTAATGTATACATAGGTAAATAATCATTGTACGTCACTCAAATATAGATTAGAAGCATGAAAAATTCAGCTGTTGATACTTACTCTTGTCATCCGGGTTATCTGAAAAAATAGGGAAGATTTTGTTTTTATTGTCAGTTGAAATTGGCTTGCTACTCAGCAATAATTTAGGTCAGTAGAAATGAAATTGAAAACATGTACATATAAGGATACGATGGATCTGACAGTTTAATGAAACATACCTCGGCGAGCTGTAGCACCTGAAATGGAGAGAGTAAAAGAGGGAGTGAATAAAGATGAAATAATATATATTTTCATGTGTATATACGAGTGTGTGTGCGTTTATGTGTGTGTGTGTGTGTGTGTGTGTGTGTGTGTGTGTGTGTGAGAGAGAGAGAGAGAGGATTGGCATAGCGATTTTGCCGTGTTTTTACACGTGTCTTGTAGATTTGTTCCAACACTAATTTCTTCAATTACTAAATATCTATCATCATAATTAGGCACCCACCAGAAACAATTTTCCTTTCTGATCCCATCCCACAAACCCCAGTGGACTGAGTCAAGAGTTCCCCTCCCAAAGATGGTTTCCTTCTGAAAATTTTTATATAATGTTTGATAAAATTTAGAGCCACTAGTTTGGTCGGAGTTCTGACAAACGGATAGACATGCAGATGAGATCTCAATATCCCCGTCGCAAAAAGTAGGGAGAATAAAAATAAATCTGACTGGATTGTACAATCTATATCCAATTTTCTGATTACATGCAGTCATTTCTCTGCTCTTTCGTCATACATAAAGCCACTATATAACCTGATTAGTTTTCGTAAAATAAATAAATAAAATAAACATTCAAAATATGCTGGATGTAGTAAATGTACGTAGTCATCTTATTTTCGTTCATATATACATCTGATGGAGACATCTTAAAAAAGTCAATTGTTTATACGTACTGATGCCATTCTGTCCGCCTGTAACAAGATAGGAAAAAATTTACTTCTTTGTGAACAAAATTTAACAGCTTGAACAGAAAATCATGCGAATGTTATAATTTTGCTTCATTCCAACTAAATATATTGATTCAGTCTACTTCCATAATGGGACATCTTTCATTAAAACTGCTTGTGTCAGAAGACATTTAAAAAAAACAAAAAAAAAAAATCAATTGTTTTCTCTAAAATATTTTTGTCAGTCGTGTCACATTACGCTTTTTCAAAACACACTTTAAGACCTCCGGGAGACCAATGCTATTGTAACTCTCTCTCTCTCTCTCTCTCTCTCTCTCTCTCTCTCTCTCTCTCTGGTATACAATCGGTTGGTCGTGCCGATATTCTCTCTCTCTCTCTCTCTCTCTCTCTCTCTCTCTCTCTCTCTCTCTCTCTCTTAGAGGCTTACCATTGGTTGGTGGTACCGGAGCCAGTGTGGTCGGTGGTGTCTGAGTTGAAGACATAGGAGTGCACTTTCCAGGACTCGGGGTGTTTGCACTGTTTCTGCAGTATGATCCGCACCCGACTGTGACATGAGAATCATTTTGGTCGCCTGTAGTTATATTTGATATATCAAATACTGGGCTCCGTCATACGGGATACATGATTAGGACTCCGTCATACGGGATACATGATTAGGACGTAATCATACGGGATACATGATTAGGACATAATCATGAGGGAGACAAGATTAATATACTCATAACATTTAATCTTGGAATCTTATGAATTATTCAGGTAATTTTACCCTAAAAAGAAACTAAAGCCATCAATGAATCAACGTTTAGGTCAGATATCTCCAACTGTTGTGTCCCTTTTGTTTACTTATGTTATACCAGTCATTACTGTGACTTCCTGGAAAGTTTAAAACATGCATGTTTTGCTCGATCATTATGTACCAAGCATTTACTTATTAGACTCATTTTTCATTTGTAAAGATTTATTTCTAATGTTGTGCCTTCTTGACCGTTGCCTTACTAGTCAAATTACGCACGACATTCCACAAATATGGACAAAAAATGTGATAATCTCACGATTATATGCCTCAAAATCGAACACTTTTTTCACTACGGAAACAATGAGACCTTATACAATGGACAAATTTACAAATATCACAAACATGGCAGAGTTAGTAAACGATGTATTAATGGGATATTGTTGAACTGAAACAAAGACAGTAAAACAATAATGCATTCTTACCTTGCGCCTACTTTAATAATTGTGACCAAAGAATGAAAGCGGTCTGACAGATTTGTTATGCGTTAGGTTTTTAGTTAACAGACATTGCCTTTTATGGCTGACTACTTTCTACAAAATGAAACTTTCTGTAAGCGAATGTGAAGAAAAGTTAAGTCTTAAGCCAAAAGAAAATTATTCTTTGGAAAGTTAAAGGAATATTGAAGGCAAGCTAGCTGGTTGTGACGAACAAAAAACCTTTTCCTACATCTGGTAATAGTAATCGAGTGTAAGAAGAATAAGTCTACATCATGAATGACATGTTTAGAAATAATATAGCATATTCTGTTTCACAACTCGAACAATTGCTTAAAGCAATATAAATTATATGCCTGTACTAGCTGAATTATATTTAGTCTACGTTCTTCGGAATACAGAGTTTATTATAGCGACATAATGTCTGTGCATTTTTAATTATGATGCAATGAACAGAAGAAGTTGATTATGTCGATTAAAGTAATGCAATTTTCTGTGCCATGAAATACAAATAAACATTGACCTGTGAACCTGAACCAAAACCTCCAGTCTCGATTGGATGCTACATTGTTGTTCATTGTGAACTTGATGAAGTGGGAAGAGCTTGTGTAAACGTCCGTTCTGTTGTAATTATTATTAGATTCGCAAGAGATTTCCTTTGTCTGCATGCCATCCTCAATAGTCACTCGCTGTCCACACACTCCTGACGCCAACTGTAGCATTTTCAACAAAGAATCAACCAGTTACCTCGATAACGGCTAAATACATCCGGGAATCTATTATTATTATTATTATTATTATTATTATTATTATTATTATTGTTGTTGTTGTTGTTGTTGTTGTTTTTATTGTTGTTGATGTTACTGTTATAGTTGTTGCTCATTTGACTGCATTTGAGTATAAATTATTAAACAGTAATTTCTAATTATAACCATCAGATTATTTTATTAAACTTTCATGATAATGCAAAGTATCAGTTCTGAACTTTCATAATGTATAAAATATATAACTTTAAAAGAGGTAGTTTGACTTAGTTATAGATAACAAATAACCATTTCCGAATAACAAATTCATTCATTCAATTAGCTGAAAAACCCACCACAATATAAAGAAAATAAATGAATGTGTTTATTGATACCTTAAGAAACTGTAGGAACATTGCAGTCACCACGATATGAGTCTGACAGGAAGCTTCCACGGAGCATGTCCATGTATATCCAGGCGGAAAAGTATTTCCATCCGGATACTTTGGATTCCAGATGTGAACCGGATTATGAGTTATTATTACATTCAGATCCGCTGTACCTATACCTGATGGAAATTGAAATGGCAATAGCTTCAGACGTGGAGAGATATTAAGATGGGTTTGCTAATTTTAAAGAGTTTGAATGAAAATAATTAAAACGAATATTTTTACGATGGTGTTATTTTTACTTCCAGCAATGCGACAAAAGGACAACTACAGTAAAATTTCTTTCAATAATTGATGCTTGATGCAATAGTACTACGGCAACGCACTATTGTCTGTTTCAAAATGTCACCGTCATTTATTAGATGTGAATAGACCCGGTCAAACTTTATTTATATTTAGAAAAATGAAATTAAAAGCTGATTGAAAAAATCTCATCCTTATCAATTTCATAAGTCGATATCAAAATATAGATTTTGGAACACATTCTCAAACAGTGGGTTACTTCTCTTTCGTAGGATGAAACCACTCTAACCACCCGGGTTCGTTACAAAGAAAGTGAGGAGTATCCGTCCATGAATCAGATAACGGGGGGGGGGGGGCTAACCTGTAACAATATAACACAAGGGAAGACACGAGTCCGCACCCCTCGGTGGTTCCAGCCCTGCTAGTTTATCCTAATTGCATCTGCTAATTTCCAGTGCCGTTTGCATTCGGATAGTCTTCGATTTCACCATTGACTGAAAGGTAAGATCTGAACAACTGCGAGTCCGCAGTAAACATCTAACAACAAGCAGACGATAACAAGGAAATAAATGGATAATAAGCATTGACATATTTCAAACAGTAAGTCTGTTTCAGGGGTTAACAATGCGCTGTGCAACAATGTAACCAGCAATCATCACCAGATTTACCAAAATCAGTATTTGTTTTTGCCACCAAAATTAAAATACATCACAAAGTACATTTCAGATATTTACTGCGGACTCGAGGTTGTTCGGATCTTACCTTTCGGTCAATGATGAAATCCAAGACTATCCGAATGCAAACGGCACTGCCGGATTTGTACTTGTCCAGACGTCAAAATCGGCGAACAATTGTTGCATTTTCTCCAATATGACACAAACTGAACGAAGTGTGTCGAGCTGTTTTGAAAATTTAACTATTCCTGATTACGACTGGTTTAGGTTGGAAATTAGCAGACGTAGTTAGGATAAACTAGCGAAGTTGGAACTACCGGGGGGTGCGGACTTGTGTCTTCTCTTGTGTTATATTGTTACAGGTTAGACCCCCCTTCCCTTGATTCATGGACGGATACTCCTAATTTTCTTTGCAACGAACCCCTGTGCTCTAAAAAGACTGTAAATTGGGCTGTGTAATGCCACGTGGAGAAAACACACTGATCAGTTGATGACACTTAATTTAGATTGTAGTTAGTGTGGATTTTGCTCTTGCGCGTCCTTGGTGCAAAATCTGATAGGATTATTAACTTTCAGTGATGGAACACTGGACCAATGGCGTTATAAGGTAGCACGTGAGCAGACGTTATAATTTAACACTGACGCCATAATGTACCACATCCGAGCTACCTCATTTACTCTGCAATCTCAACAGGTTCGACTTTTTCCGTTGCATGCTATAGCTAGAGAAAAACGGATGTAAATAGTGACCATTTTGAACTGCCCTCAAGCCCATGGTTATTCTTATATCGCGATAACTTTATTAACGTCACAAATACCCGACGACTCGTGATCGCTAAGATTATTGTAAGCAATATTTTGAGCCTTTTGAAACTGAATGATATTTTAAGATTACAGTGCAAAACGTTGCATGATAATATGACAAATTAAAAGTGCAAGTGTTTCATTTCAGTTGAAACTTCTCGGAATATTGTTTTCAACACCTTTCCTTTTTCATGAGAACTTATTCTTTGCACAGCTAGCCGGATATTCCTCCACCAAAACTTAACAATCTTGGAAGAATCACCACCACTTCTTTCGAGTCTCTTTCAGAGAGTTAAAGATATTTGACTTATGTCGGAGAGAGAAGAAGATACATCAGTCAGTTTAGAGTGCATCGCTTACTTGTGTATTGATGAGATTTCAATGCATGTTGAGGAAATAATAGTAGAAGCCAATCACGTTGTTCGCGTACTAATCCGCGGAAAGTATAAACAAAGGCTTTGGTGGCATATGGGGTTCAAACATCGTTACCGCGGTAATATATTTTGAAAGAGTATTTGCTGCGAGGATATTGATGATGGTATCGTGATTGCCTATGGTTTACAATTTAAACCAGAAAAAAACTGACACAACAAAGTTCGTACGAATCCTTGTAGCCAATTATGAACAATTTGACTAAAGCAAATAATGATATACCTTTCGAAATGAATTCGTTTTACGATCACTTTAGGAACATAAACTTGTACGAAGAGATTAATGACGAGACAGATGCGGGTGAATTACCAGTACATATAGAATACTACACAGTACTAAAGGAACCAGTCTCTTCAGAGGAAATAAAGTATTAAGAAATGCGAAATCTAACAAGCTGCCTGGTGAAGATTCCATCCTAGATGAATTCTTGAAATGTACAGGAGAAGTTTTTCTTCCAGTTTTTGTAAGTTTTTTAAACTTGATTTTGAAATACGGGTGTTCTCCCAGAAACCTGGACTACAGGGTTGATTAGGCCGAGATATAAATATAAGGGAGATAAATCCGATCCCACCAATTACAGGACAATTACTCTGCTGAGTTGTCTTGGAAAGGTATTGTCAGAAATTATAAATATTTACGGCTGACCCTAACCTAGGATGGTAGATATTTGTTGAGAATTAAGAGCCTAATTAGACAGAACAGTAAAGCTATGCATCTTCTTAAGAAATGACTTGCCTGTTGACTGTCAGCTTAAACTTTTTGTTATGACACTATTCCTAATTCTCACATACGCGGCTGACATCTGGAGTTTTGAAAGGTTAGATATGATAGAACGGGTTGATTTAGATTTTCTAAAATGTGTGCTGAAAATGAAGAAATCCACCTGATTTATATACTTTATGGTGAGCTTGGTAGAACCCCGATAAACTTGCAAATTCGGCTGTTAGATAAATCTTATTAATGGTAAACAAACGAAACTATCTTTCGTCATGTATATGAGACTGTTGCAGGATTAAAATAGTATTCTAGGCAGAAACAGGTGTGGCATTTTATAGTTATGTCTAGCACTGGGACATCATGCCGCAGACACGTAGCATCATGTCCCACCCAGTCACATTATCCTGACAACAGGCCGACCAGTCATAACACTAATCTCTTAATGTTGAGTGCCATGCGAGGCAGCTGCTACTACGATTATTGTAAGTCTTTGGTATGACTCGGCCGGGGTTATAACCTGCGATCTCCCACATCAGAGGCGGACGCTCTAACCACTCAGGCCACCGGAGCGGTTCGATGAAGAACTGAAGATTGGAAAATTTGCCTAGATGTGAAAGATTGTGTACGCTTTGCATACAAATCTGTTTGAGTGATTAATTTTATTATCTCCTTGAATGTAGCTATTTCAGAGATCAAAGAAAGCAGCTACTACCCAATCACTTCTGTACGAGACCAAATGTACCAAAATTTAAAGAATTATTGTGTTCATAAAATCTTGGTATTTGTAGAAATCTATATAAAATGAACTATATTATTTTATCAAAATTTCGTTAATTTCAAATCAACTTTACTCGATGTATTTCATCATTGTAATTTAATGAGTTTGCTAGAAATTAATTTGTGTTCCATATTTAGTCATTTATAACCTGTCTTCAAAAATATACCAATATCTACGTAACTGAGCGTCAACCTGACTGTAATAATAATGCTATCATTCGGTCTTAAATTACATTTACTGTGAGAAAAAATATATATCTTCCATGTATGATGCACACGCATGCTAAATAAGATACTAACATTTTCACATATGTTGAGTATTGTAACCTGAGTGTAATAAAGAATGTGTCAATTATCACTTGTTGCTGGCAGTATTTGGATACTTAGCGTACTTAATATGATCAATATTCGCTGTATTTCGCCTACCTTTCTAGGCAACATTGATTCGCAGAAGATCCCAGTTTCACTTGGAAATAATTTAATTAGTTCTAAAACATCGAAGAAAGATCGTACGTCCTTTTGTCCTCCCATTACGATAATGCTAAATCTAGCCTGCCATATATAATCCCGAGTTCGAACCCCGAAGAGCTGGGAAACGCGAATGCGAATGCTGTTTTACCAATAGACCATCGCTGACATTCTTACCAATCAGAAATCAATGTGTGATTTGCTTATTTATTCAAATATGTGTTTTTCTCTTCAATATATACAAAACCGGTTTTAAAGACAAAGTTTTGTTGCAAGACATTATTTGTATCCGAAATGAAAGGCAACATTTGTTTCAAAGGTTTCAAAGGCCTATAAAAAACAATCTATACCAGTTCGATTTTACTGCTTAAAAAATTATTGTAGGATTAACAAAAAGACCTAAGAAAATCAACGTTTCTTACCTATCGGAAACAGGGCGGTATGCTGTACGAACAACAAGTATATTATTAGGATTGGTTTGGTTTATTTTTATTTGACTTGATATTTACGGCACATCCGAGGCAACTGGATTAAACAGCCTCGCCCAACGACATTCCATGATAGCCGATTTGGATCATATAATGGTTGGGTTAAAGCCCTCACCCTGCCACGCCCATTATATGGAATTCATTTCCTGCTCACATTCGACGTGCTGATTCAATTAAAACCTTTAAAACATGTCCACGATGTATTTCAGACCGACAAACTAGACATATATTGATTCGAGTTCTGGGATTTATCGCAATGTTGCTCTTCAAATTTATCGCTTGCTTGTTTTGCATCTTTTATATTAGCAATTTTATGAAAGTATGTAAAAATGTCTTGCATATATAAGTTCAATATATGAACATCTCTGTATGTTTTTACCTAATGTTGTTTTATGAAAAAAAATATAATACTGAAGTAAACTTTACTACATGCCATGTTTTTGCAAAATAGCCTAAAGGTGCATCTGAACAGAAATAATCAGTAACTGCTATGCATACGTGAAAATGTTGCTGAAAGTCATTTTCAAAACATAGTTATTGGAGGGAAGTGTTATGTATATGTAATTTAATTACTTGTTTGTTAGTTTTAATTTTTTATTTTTTTTTATTCCATTACATGTTATTGTAATGATAATTTTGTCTACTGGAATTTATATTTCTTTTTAGAAATTCAGTTCAGTTCTGTTTGACCTGATAAACAAACAGTAGTTGAAACAATGTATCTATTTTCTGACCTTGATTCAGAAATCAGATAGAGTTCTAGAAAACAACTTTAAAATTTTTTTTTTTTAAAATTCATTCCAAGAGTAAGATTCATTCAGTGGAATCTAGCGTACGTGATAACTGACATGTAGCAAATTTCTATTCCTCCGAGAAGGTGACTACGTGACCCTCGTACGGGAATCTGTTTTGCGTCTTAACTTACGGTATAACCGTTGTCTTGAGAAGAACTAACCAGTTGGGCTTTAAATTTTCGACTCTTAAAGGTGTCTTCTTGTGACTAGTTTGAGTTGAATTTTTATTTTATGGAATTGTTGATTCCTTCCCTGGAAAATAATAGCGCTCATACAGAAATTCTTGGAGAAGGAAATTTATCGAAATTTATTCAGAAATTCTAAACTGGAATGTTATTATTTTGTGATTCAACAAGGAACTGTTGACGCATCAGTACAAAGCTGACTATCGAAGACGTCATCTCCTTCCATCTTGAATTTCATTGGGATTTTAACGGTGATTCATATAGGACTTTTCATTGATAGGACTTCTATTTTTTAATTCTTGGATTAATTTTGGATTTGATTCATAAACCGTAAGTCCTTTACCTCATTTTTTACCTTGTCTTTCTACGGAAATAAATTATTTTTTAAATTTTACAAAAGCTTGTTGTCTTCACTCTTTTCATGTTACTTTTGTAAGAGCCTAGACACGTAACAGGAAGAAGCAGAAATGTATATGAGCTGTTAAATCCTCCTCCTTCCATAATGTTTTTTAGTATACATCTGTTCATGTGATTACTTGTAATTATTCATTTTCATGAGAAGGAAAAAGTTGCATAAACACACACACACACACACACACACACACACACACACACACACACACACACACACGCCTGCTGCCAACAGCATATATATATATACCTGCTGCTGCTGCCTGCTCTCTCTGTGGCCAGTAGAGTGCGTCAATGGTGATGATCATTTAGCTTTTCTCTTGCCATTCGCTTGTTGTGCAGTGCTTCACACCAAATCAGCCATCCAACTGGCCAATAGGGCAATGATAATCACACCTACCTATTACGCATAGCACTTCATGTAAAATGAAAGTATTTATTTTAAAATTTAAAGCTACATATCATATTGTTTTACGACTATGTGGTCACAAACTAAGTAAAATAAAGAAGCAAAACGATAACATTTTGTAAAACATAGCAAACAATTTAATTATCAATGTTATAAAATGAACATGTGAGTGGAATTACAGTATTATGAAGTAAATACAAAGTAATCCCGATAAAAGTTTTATGAAATTCCAAGCGAATGAAAATACATTTCAATGTACTGGTCTGCCAAGAATCATGACGTTGTCAAATTGTCGTTGTCCTGAACTCGTTTCAATAATTGACAACAGTTCCAAAATAATATTATAGTCCAAATATTGAGGACGTTCTATTTCCACTGAACAGTTCAAACAAATGTTTTTCCTCTCGAATAATAAATAAGTACAACATAAAACACGTCTGCAGACTTGCAACAGGAACACAAGAAATGAGGATGACTCCAAAAATAGGAATTAAATCTGATTTCTCTGTTCTCTCCTTATATACGCCTTCTATTACGATTATATTTCAGAACATATCCCAAGTGACAGATCGTACTACCAAATTTATCTTGAGAGTATCTATTCATGTGACCTAGCCCAACCAATGGGAAGTTACTGAAAATTCTTCTAGAACCGTTCAAACCCCATCTGCCAATGCGAACTTAACCCAGAGTCGTCATCAAGTCTTCTTATTATGATTATTATTGGTAAGTTTTAGCACATACATTAGCATCTATATATAGATCCTATGTAATGTTACGCCCTTAATACTCATATAAACAGACCCTAGTCGCATAGGCAAATTCTAATTAAAGATGATCTGTATAGTTTACAGCCATAAATAAAAATTATAAAAATTAGATACAATCATGTCCCAGGAGTTACAAAAAATATTTATACATAACATTAGGTATATCCTTATGTATTCATACACAGTGATTGAAAATGTTGATGTTATGACCATTTGGAGTTGTATAAGATAATGGCAGTCTGCTATGTGACGGACATTAGACCTAAACAGCCGACAAGCTTTCAGAGTGCATACAATTTTGTCGTGCTTTTCACCTGGTCTAGCACAGTATTGGTCGACGGTCTACATGTATCAGCAGCTGTTAATATTTCAAATACTGGTCTATTGAATCGCCGTTATGACAACTGATTGACAGATATCACAGGACTGAAAGAAAGTACAGTTTAACCCTTATTCTGGTTAAAATAGTGCATTTTTCAACGAAGGAGAAAGTTGACTATTTCAAGTCAAACAAACCATCCCCATTTCACCATTGAACCCCATTTAATACAACCCATGATATCCCCCTCCCGTAATTTTAGCGTTGTCTTCGAGGTGCCACTGCATCTCGTGCTAGACCAACTATATCTACAGAGTAAAAGACAACGTTACTACTTACTAGGAACACACTCGTATTCCATTCTCATGTAGTTGGTTTTATTCAAATATTGGCCGTTGTGGCATGGAGTATCCATCCATGCAATCGGAATACCGGTGCAGTCCTGTCGACCATTGCATGATAAATAGTGTGTCAAGCCATCTCCAAGATATCTAAAAAAAATGAAGAAAAAAACCCCAAAAACCACCCAAACTACAAACGTGTCACTACTACTACTGCTATTACTACTACTACTACTACTACTACTACTACTACTATTACTACTACTACTACTACTTTTGATAAGTTTTTCTCTAACGCAGCCACTTTTGTGATACTACTAAAGAACATTTATATTTCGTAGTCACGTGATCAATCATTGGATACTCTCAACGCTATCAGAGAAGGAAAACCGCACGAGAAGATGTATATTTAACCAAGAAAGTAAAAATAAATCTTGGACATGTCTAGACAGAAGTTGTTATATTAAATCATAGAAGTAGCATGAGATAATTGATGTTATTATGATTTTGCATCACAGTAAGATATTTATAAGAAATATATTACTGATTTACCGTTAGAAGCACCAATTAATTGTGATGACGAATCTAGCCAAACACACCTTGCCTTTCATGCTGCCTGAGATGCTTGGAATGGGGTCGGATGAAGAATCAGTTACAATATTGTGTAATTCTTTTTCTCCTTTCTTGAATTATTTATGTGAACATTTAATGTTTGTCTTATCAAGGTGCATGTTTTGTATCACTACTTAACTATAGGTAGGAATAGGTAAATAGGTAATATATTTATTTACTTGGCAATACCTTTCCTTAAAGGCATACAAGATCGTTCATCAAGTGTTTTAATAAATGCGTAAACTGTTGAATGTTTCGTGAACGTATGGTACTAATTTAAAAATATTTCTTTAATTTGCACGAGTTCTATCAATTTTTAAAAACACTAGCTCTTGTGCAACAGTACGGATGTATATATTTTCTACGAAGATGGTGATAAACGGTAAATACTAATACAGTTATAATAACGGTGCTCTCGACCACTCGGATGGCCTAAGTAGCTAGAGTATCCGCCTCGGATGCGGGATGTCGCGGGTTCGAACTCCGGCTGAGTCATATCAAAGGCTTATAAAACTGGTACCCGCAGCTGCGTTGCTTGGCGCTCAGCATTAGGACGTTAGTGTCACTAATGGCGGACCAGGTGTCAGGATAATGTAACTGGAAGGGACATGATGCTACATGTCTGCGGCATGATGCCCCAGCGCGATATCACTATAAACTGCCACATTGCAGACATCGTAGCCATATGACTAAAATTTTAAAGCTGTGTTTAAAATCTAAATCACACATACATACACACTCGGTGATCTCCTTCAATTAAGTTATGAGCATTACTGCTAATTTCGCTTCCTAGTTGGTGCAATAATAATCTCAATTCGTAATGAAATTATGAGTTTAGAAGTCATATTTTTTCACAAAGTCTTCAAATTCGAATAATTTTTTAAGATGTGTGTACGAACATGACTAATCCGAAAATCATTAATACATTTTTGAATGAATGCATTTAAAACTCTTCACTTAAATATTAAATGAAAACATCAACAAAAGATGCGTACTCTCTTTAGAGTGAATGAAAATCCATGTTATTCGAATATAGTTTTAGCATTACTAGCTCAATCTGTTGTTGTTGTTGTTATTGTTATGGGGTTTAATATGGCTGCCAGTATAACTGGTGGAGAAAGAACCCCGGAAAACCCTGGGAGAACTACTGACCTACGAGAAGCTACTGTCAAGCTTTTTCAAGTACCCACATTAGCCGAGTCACAGACTCGACCCCACGCAGACAAAGGTAAGATGGCAGTGATCTGGAACGGTGAGCGTTTTAGACTACTCGGGGCCCCAGCCAATTTGTACAACCCTACGTTCTCTTAATAATGTACTGTATAAATATTTAACAATAATTTACTAGTATTTACAATATAGCACCAATACTTAATCATCGTACATGTCGTTATTCATCAAGAGTGTATCTTTCTAATTTTCCATAAATTCGCATGTTGCATTTGGGCGACCTTTTGAAGAATTTAGTATCTTTTGATTTTGAAAATCCCCGAATTTCATATACATAACTTAATGCAGTCCCAATACATGCGTCAAACGGATGATAGACACATTTATATTTAAAATCAGATATACGTGTATTTGTATCCTATCTTGTCCTGTAAAAAGTCTTTAATATTGGGCGTATAAGTTGTTCTAAATCAAACTGAATTGTAATGCCCATTCTGCTAGTATAGTTGGGGCCCCTGGTCAAAAGCATTCGCATTTACAGATCACTGTAACCTCTATTCGCGTGGATTCGAGTCTAGGGCTCGACCAGTGTGGGTATGTTAGAAAGTTGCCAGTAGTATCTATCTATCTATCTATCTATCTATCTATGCACAAAGATAATGCCGTTCATTTAAAGTCAGAGTTCAGTTTAAAAAATCAGGTCTGGAAATATAAAAGAAAAAAACGTTTGAGGGAGAGTTAGAGCTTGATAGTTTGATGTGAGCTTGTCAAAGGGATTTTAGTGTTGTGGAGACAAGTTTTATTTTCTCAGAGTGAAAATTCAGCCTTAGACAAGCTCAGAGTTATATCATCTCCAGTCAAGTTGTTGGTAAAGTCTAAACCAGGATATTGTACCACTTACAATGTAATAATACATAAGGATACAATAAAATAAACAATGACAAAATAGCACATAATATAAAAACCGAGAATACGCAAAAAAACCATGGTTTGAAACGGAGAAAAGGCATGAGTTTTACAGCCGAAATACACATATTATATACAGTACAGATAAAAAAGTGGGTTTTTAAATATAAAACTTTTACTTAAATAGGATGTGTCTTTCTCACCTTTGACAACGGCTGAGATACAAAAACGCACATATCAAAACTGGTAACACCTGCCTGATCATATGAGCGTATCTCATAAACTTTGTTGTCCATAAATTACGTTAGAAAGCAACCATCATGAATTTCACTTACATGTCACCACAGTCACTGTCGTTATGTCTGCAGCAACTGCCGCTAGGGAGTGGAGTTTGGGCAGTTTCCTCCTGCGGACATTTCGTGTCTCGGCGTTTTGCAAAAGCCTGCAAACTAATGATAGAAATTACTTGACCTGTATCACAGCTTGCTGTCAGATAATTGTTCCACATGGAGCCATAGCACTGTTCAAAGATCCTTGTGCCTAATGTCTGTCCGACTGAAACTGAAATTTAAGACAAACTTGTGAATATTTGGTATTTTTCTATTATTATACAGTGAAATCTGTCTGTAAAGGGCATCCACTGAAACAAGGAATTTGTCCATTGCTGACAGTTGTATCTTATTTAGAGGTTAAATATCTAACTTAATGTTGTCCTTTGCAATTATGTGTCATTTATATTAAGGTGTCCTCTAAGGCAGGTTTTACTTTACATATTTACCCAGGATAACACTAGTTTTATATATCCAGGTTTTATTCTTGAATTACTAAATGATGCATTTTATCCAATACCTTATATCTTTAAGAAGAAAAGAAGGCAGGAAAGACGGTCATATATATATATATATATATATATATATATATATATATATATATATATATATATATATAAAATTCCTTCACTTTTCTTCCTTTTTTCGGTTTTTCGTACCGTTGTAACTTTCTTACTTAATTACTTGCTAATTTACTTGCTGAATCAATAGCGCCATTTTGAAGTTAGCGGTCTTGCGATAGTTTTATTGCACTCTTAGGTCTTAAATGGTTTTAAAGACTGTAGTTGAAAGATTTCCTTAAAATTTTGACAACTATATATCGCAAAGTTTGTTAGTCATATGCAGTGCGGTTGAATGATACTTAAAATTAAATTAATTGTGTGTGTGTGTGTGTGTGTGTGTGTGTGTTCAAAATCCCCGAGAGGAGGGGAGGGGTAAACCATTGAAATAATAATAAAGATTTTACAGAACATGCACTAACTTTGGCATATGTTCAAAACTGACTCATGTTGCTAACCTAAATGTTTGATAACCGAATCTACTGCAATGCAGTCAACACGTCGTAGTTAGCAGAACATGTATTATCACAAATGGAGTCCAGATAATAAGTATTTCAAATGTAAAAAGTAATGCAAAGCGACACGGGGGTTGTTGGGGGTGGAGAACATAAAGTACACTCATCAATTAACTTGTGACAACATTTAGAAAAGGATGAAACTCATTCCAAGTACAATCTACTGTAGATTTTCCGTTATATAATTAGGTAAGATAGGTAGGTACATTGGGGATATATATCGATCTATCTCTCTATCTGTATATATCTTAACAGCTATGTTCGCCTAGACATTATTTTATTTATTTTTAATTTTGTCTGTCTACTCGTGTGTGCTAAGATGACATTGCATATATAGTTAGGGACAGATTATGGTTAGTTTTATAGTATGTTATATTTTAGTTGCGAGATGTACAAGAAACTCTTTTCATCTTAGTGTATTTCATAGTTTGTTTAGATTTCCAAAGTTTCAATACTCTGCAGTTTGGGCTGTTTTTAAATGTGATTTTAAATAGTATTTTCGTGAAACGCTAACAAGCCCGTCCTGGCTAAAGTGACATAAAATGTTTCGAATTTCTTATATTATTGATGTATTATTTACATATTAATTAAATGGTTCTCAATAGATGGGATATAAATGAATTTGGAGTTGTGTATCAAGGTTATTTTGAAACTACCAGTCTCCTGTACTAGTAAATTAAATGAAAACGGATATTAAAGAAAGTATACTTCTGACTGATTTTAAACCCTTTTATATAATAACTCCACTAAAATTACAAAGTCCTTTTATTTTCATTTGAAACATCTTGTTTTTTGCCTGGAAATATAGAAACACAACTGTATGAAAGTCACTTTCTCCATAAAGAAAGATGATGAAATAGAGAGAAAGAAGGGTGAAGATACACACGCAGACATAGATTTACAGGTTCGGACATACACATAGGGAAAATGAAACAGAAAACAGAAAGCCTGATGGACGGATATATCTACCTGAAGCAGCCTGGAGAATTAAAACCATTAGAACAATAAAAGCCGGTCCCATTCTGATGTGTCGAATTCTCCTTAAAGTAGCAGCAGTTGCGCGAGTTCATGAGATTTAAATTCTGCAACTCTAGAATTCAAGTCTATTCCATACAGATGGTAATTCTGAATGTCCGCGTGAAAGGTGCCTAAAAGTGGCCCGTCAATTGGAATACAGTATTACAATGCACGAACCAATACATAGATATATAAGTATTTTACTTCCTCTTTCCTTCATGAAAAAACCCCCACTGATCAGATAAGTGAGCCATGCCAACAATCAAAATTTTGTTTAGCCGTCTCTGTTATGGGGGCTTCGTTGGCCTTTACCCAGGTTTCTTTTTTTTATTCAAACAGCCATCACATATATCTATATTTTATACCGAGTAACGGAAAGATAAGAGATCAATATATTCTGAACCTAAATGTCACCTATACGTGGTCATAAATAACGTCGGCCTAAGAGTCGCATTAAACAAATCTACCGTACTATAAGTGTTTGCGCTTTTCGTTGCTCTTATCATTTCTAGCAACGAGGAAAGATCCTAAAATGCCGGTGCATTACTCGATGAGAGTAACTACGCAGGTGATCATGGGAATTGTCGTTCAATTATCTCCACTGTCACTTGATGTTTAAGAAATGCATATTTAAAAAACCGTGCCAAAATTTATTTGAGTAAATGTGAGAATGTGTTTAAAAATTCAAACAATGTCTAAACTTTTGATTTTATTGTATATTTCATTATACCCAATTCAGACAAAATGACATCTACAGAGACAAAATATTATCAATAGATACTGATTATAAGATTTTCATTGTATCTCTGGTTGTTTTTTTTTAATAGTTTGTTTTATATAACAGGAGAAAAGAACAAATATATATATATATATATATATATATATATATATATATATATATATATATATATATATATATATATATATATATATATATATATATATATATATAAGTTTTGGTTGTAAGAGGTTTTCGGTGTACTAGTATATTGCACGTCACTGTTTTGCTGTGAACTTCATACACGGAGAAGTAGCTTCTTATATGGTTCTGTTTCATTACAGTAACTGAGGTCATCATAGTTCTACAAGTCCCATACAATGAATACGACTATAGATCGATGGTCAAATGCATAAAAATTTTCAGCAAAGGTTGTTCATCCCGAGTTGCTATCATTAGAAGCTACTTCTATCGGATTTCTTAAGCGATCTGAAACAAGCAAATAAAAAACAATAATATATTCTACAACGCCCCTTAGGCTGTTTTGAGCGAGGTTAGGTAACATAGGTCTAGTAATCTTCAAATTGTTGGTGTACATCACAGGAACGCTGCATTCTTCTGTTTTTTTGTTGAGAAAAGCACATTTTAAATTATTTTGCCTGAAATGGTATTTATGAGACTCAAACATTAAGTGTAAAATGAATCACGTAATTACAGCCAACCATCTAGAATCGTACAATGAAGTACCTTTTGAATTCGATTGTAATCGATTAAGCAAATCAAGGTATATTTGACCCTTACATCAGTAACGAGAGTAACGTTGGATATGTTTGAGATGATTTCAAACAGAGTTTGGTGTTGAATGCTAAAGGGTATTTCTTACAAATTTAGAATATGATCGAGACAAAACGGATTAATTATACCTTTTTCCTAAGTTGGACTGATTTGACTACGTTTATTTTACTCTTTGCTTTAACAATGCACATGAACTTTATGAGAAAGCTGTTAAATTTATGGACGCAGTCTTCATCTGTAGAGTTATATGAAAATGAAAACGTTATTCTTTGTTGCTATCTGTTCTTTGTGATTAAATTGTTTATGTATTGAATGTTTGTAGATGTATACTGAATTTCTAGAAAGTCTGACCTTTGTCACATAATGCCATGAATATAGCCTAGTTTAGGTTAAATTATTCTATACCTAAACAGACAATCTAATTTCAGTTACATGCTGCAGGCAGTAGATAAAGAAGGACGTTCGACTCTTTATTATCCAATGCGTTTATTGTCGAGGCTGATTCAGGTGCAAACGTGTTATTATAATACTGATCTCGTACAAACGTTCATGCGAAAGGAGAATCTAACGTGTAACGAAAACAGTTCATGTGCAGGTATGCGTAATGTACATCACTGTATTCGCACCTGAAACTTTCATGCTTTGCACGGCTCAATTGCTGTATCTTGAGCTGTTGAGGTGTCCTCAAACTCCGCACGACTGTTTAACCCGATTAATGGACGAGGAACAATACTAATTAACTCAGTATGAGTGGCGAATGCTTCTGGACCAACGGCTCCTAGAGTTACGGAGGCTCCCAAGGGATCTGTAAGCAGGCCGGGTGGAGTGAACAACATGAGACCATTCCTTTACAACTTACCGTGTATGGTGGATCTGAAGTATTTTATTATATTGGGTGATGAACTTTGTGCGAATGAGCAGGTAAGGTTTTTAGTTGCTATAACGTAGATTGCAATAGGCGGAAGTTCAACTGATTGTAAACTAGCACTTCTTAACTAAAAGAAATAGCTAGTAAGATATATATATATATATATATATATATATATATATATATATATATATATATATATATATATATATATATATATATATATATATATATATATATATATATATATATATATATATCTCAGTGACCTATAAAAAACAAAATGCCATTGTATATATATTTTACCCTCCTGAATGGTGTGGTTGTTTCAGTTGACATCTGACTGAGAGCAAATATTTCACATATAACTTACTGTAAGGATTGGACTTTAAACACTATTGATTTTATGTCAATTGCACTACAGGTTCTAACAAGTAATATAACGCGTTCTGCACGGGTTAGATGTTGCTGCGATATGGTACTTTTAGCTTAAATATGATTTTTTTAAATAAAGCTATTAAAGACTTACACATTTATAATTATATAGTATGTCCTACGGTTCTCTAAAATAGGGAATGAATGGTTTCTATCTACCTACCTATCTATTTGTCTGTCTGTCCATCTATCTGTATATCTGTTTTGTTTTGATAAACAGGATTAGAAAGCCCTCCACTTCACCTAAGTCACAATTAGCATTTTCTGTAAATTCTATGACTTAATGTAATTTTCTATTTTTCAACATTTTGCTATTATGATTCCAATAAAGAAAATGGTAAACATAACGTAAATGACTCATACCAAGATAATGATCCTAATATTTAACCCAGACTATTATAAAACTATTAGCTAGGCATTATTTGTTTGCAAAAAATAAAAACAACATCGTTGTTTTTAGTCAGGAACACAGTGAACTTGATTTTGGACAAGGTCAAGTCCAAAATGCAATTCAAAATAACACATCATGAAGAAGAAGAAACCTAATAAAAATACGAATTAAATATATATAACAGGTGAGTGTTCGGATTGTAATCAGAAGTTGGTGCTGAATAGTATATATCTTGTATTTGGATTGTAATAAAAAAGCGACTGCTGGATAGTATGCATGGTATGTTGGATTGAATCTAAACATTTTAACATTAGCATTCCCGTTTGAGGCCATAAAACAGCTTGAGTCTATATACTTTTAGACCCATAGGTTACATGTAGCATCACCATGGCCTCAATCCTAAGAGGTAATATTACTTTCCCGTTTGTGGCTGTAAACATTTGACCCTTTGAGGCTATACTACCATCCCCCCCCCCCGTTAAACTTATTGACCATTTTAACTTAGGATTTCACGTACGTACAACGAGTGATTCATACTGAGGTCAGCTCTAACAATGTTACCAAGTAGCCCCAATTGAGGCCAGCCACTTACAATGTCAACATTTACTCTAAATGTTAATATTATGGACCATTTTAACATCGGATTTCCGTTTGAGGTCGTATCGTCCCCCCTCCCCCCCGGCATGTTTACCTATGATCGCCAATTTAATAATCATTTGAGGACAAAACCCCCATACAACTACTGGCATTCATCAAGATTGTAGACAGACTTAAGAAAGAAACATCAAAGGCAGTCAAATAGAATGTTTCAGAATTGCTTGCTCTGAGGTTTTCTATAGTTTGTAGGTTCTAAATGGATTATAATTTTATATGTTTCCCTATTGTGTATAGTCATAGTGTATTAGTGCAAGAATAGTTCCAGTAAAATATAGCTCGACTGACTGGGGAATAATAAATTGCAACAGGAATTTCAGGAAAATAATTCTTTTCGCGACAATTGCAAACAGATGAATGGTATGTAAACTTCAGCTGTAGTGTTGTCTCCAACTTTCCAAAAATAGGGGACACTAAGTGTCCCATTGGTCAAATGTAACAGACGTTCAGTGTTCTCGCTGTTTGGAGGCACATCCTCTTATTTCATCATTTCCAATGGACATTGCTTGGCGTTTACAGAACCACAATTACCAATATCTATTATAAATTCATTACAACCGGATTATTTTCTTTCTTGTTTTTTTCTCTCATGCAGAATTATTCTGAACTGTTTTCATGACTATCTTCAAGTTACCAGTGTATACGTATAAGAAGCGAAATATCTTCGTGTTTTCAACTGTCTCCATCATGTATTGTTTCTTTCCAATCGTTTCGCTGTCGAGAACGAATTAAACGTTTAATATTAATCTCTCCTGACCCAACCTTTTCATTGGGAATAATTAGTTACATTCCTTTAGTGCAGGTTTTGCGCTTGTATGGTCAAACTATCACTCCTAGTATCTTTATGATCGCCGAACATTGCTCTCATTGTCATCGTCTTTAATTTCAGTTGGGGCATTTCCTCCAACGACATAATGCATTTATGTCACGCCATCAATCATTAATACCTTTTCTCGACAAAATATTAAACAAGACAAATTCCGTTATTATTTAGTTCCTTAAGATTTTCTCCATCAAAGGTTTGGACTCAGATCACATATATTGCATTTCAATCACTCCAAGCAATGCCTGATCAACCATGACAGTTTGTCCAAGAAGATGCTTTTTGTACTGCAAATCAAATGTGAAGATTATATGGGAAAATAATTATTTACTGAATCCAGTCAGTGGCTTGTACGGGGTGGGGTTGGGACACATGGGGGAAGGTGCATGGCCTTTTATGAGTCTTGCTTCTACACTACTGAAGCCACAAACCAGAAAATTCCCCAAAATTGTTCAATTCTATAATTTCAAAACTTTAGTAACATTACATTTTAAATGTAAAAAATGTAATTGGAAGACTGAAAGTTTCTAAACTTTAAAATAATGACAGCTCTGCATTATATAAGTGATATCAGTGCAAAATAAACTGAAATAATGGGGTATTTCTACTCACTTTGCACAACCTCAATTTCATTGTTATCTGTCTTAAACTCAGACATAGGACATTATTCAAAACACATTAAGACATCACTCTAGTTGATATTGTTCACATAGGTTTATTTTATTGTTTATTATTGATCAAAGCAGTTATTTATGTGCTAATTAAGGTGCGATGTAGTAGTTATACATAAATAGCTTACAATAATTATCAAAGGCAGTTACATATTACATAATCATATGATAGGCATGAAGACTCTGTAATACAGCCAAAAGAGTCTGTCTACTGTTACGACTCTGGTCTTAAACTATGTAACAGAAAAGAATTGAAACCAAATTTAAAATTTTTTTTTCCTTAGAGTACAAACTGAAAATTTTAAAACAACTTACAGAATGGTGACTTAAATCCCAAATTGTCCTAAAAGTTCTATCACAAGTCGAAATGTAAAAAGTTCCAATTGAATTCCAGTTGTGTTCCAAATCAATTCCAATAAAGAATATGTTGATGTGCCTGCAGTCTCGAACATGCCAATGTGCACACAATAATATAATCCAAAAAGTCATTGACTGAATTCATTATAATTCCAAAATAATTTAATTGAGCACTTTGCAATTCCAGTTAATAATAATTTGAATAAATAAATCCAACCAAATTAAAAACTGAACACAACAATAAAACCAATCCCGCTTCGGATGTAAAGGCATGGAAGAATAATCCTTAAGTAAATAAGTTTATATGAAAAAAGAGTGGACGTCATCTCCAAAGATGACCTCGCAAATATATAAATGGTTACAGTAACTGTCCATATTTTTTTATCCCATAACTTATCTCGTAGTATTCAGGTTAAAGTTCAAACTTAGTACATTATTGCACTGATGTGCATATATA
>JAECUM010039452.1:0-13576 GCA_016617855.1 Megalonaias nervosa
ATATATTTTGAAATTCTTCACGGACAATGAAGCAATAATCTGCAAATCTTAACCTTTCTACTTTCTTAAATTAGTAACCTTGTAACTGTTTTTAACAATTTAGTTACTAGAGAGAAGAAACACATGATTTGTACTAGTTGCAGAGTAGACTGGGGCAATATTAAGGAAAATTCTACATTCGTGTCACTTGATCCAGCCCTTTATAATACTGGTCAAAACTCCTGCTTCGTGTAGATAAGAACATTCGTTTCGTTATATCGTATCATCGGTCCAATACCAGGACTCTTAATCGTACTTATGTACTTTATTTAACACAAAATATTAGAACATTTTGAGCAATGGATCCAGTTATAAAACAAATAGCGTAATACGTGTTGACAAACAATGAAGGGCGTAGCTTAACGATCGTATATACTCTCAGTTTTATTAGGATGTATAACTGAACATGATGAGGCGATCAACTAGTCGAATGAACGAATAGAAGCTTCTGACTGATTAATACTCAGGAAGGCCTGAAGGATAAGAGTATTGACTGCATTCTGTTTTGATCGTCAGAAATGTTTCAGATTTTTAAAAAGTAATTTCATGCAGACGGACAATTGGAGCGGAACGATGAATTGTTACCGTACGCTGCTGATGACAAAAAATATCTAAAGACCAGTACGTCCTTGCAAGTGGTGGAAACCTTTGCCTTACCAATGGTTGTTCCCATAAAGAGGACACACTGGATAAAGGATTTCAATGATACCAGTATCATCAATAGATTAAGTAGGCATTTAGTCTATATCACATGTTTAAAATTTGAACCGCAAGAATATTTATTGCATGTCGTCTGTAGAATTGGATGCAATTATATAGTCATTATCCAGCCTTCAACTGTTAATATAATTTTCATAGTTATCCATCTTTCTGACAGTACAGTTAAATCTATTATACATTATATATCCAATTTTAAATATGTAGTCACTGTTAAGTTATTCTGAAAACGTCTTCATTGAATAAATTAATTCATACAGTTATAGCGAGTGTATGTTTAATTACGGCATTCATTCAAGTAGACCCAGTATCCTTTAGTGATTCAGACATTAATGCCCACTGGGCGTTGAATAACGTATATAAAAATAATGTATGTCTTAGAAGAAGCATTTTTAAATTAATGTCTCCAGAATTTCAATCAGATTAGGAAGAACGGTACTTGCTTTTCTGGCAGATGTTCAACAAAAGAATTCATATAATAAATTATGTAGAATGCCAGCATCCAATAATAAACATGCAACATAAAAAATAAATAATACCATTTCACTGTCGCATGGGAACATTAACTGAGTTAGCAACTAAACGTTCTTGTTAAGTCTTCTATGCGATATTTTCTTGTCCAATATTTTACAGATCGTGGACAAAATGTAACACACACATATTTCGGTATAGTGAAGGTGGACAGAGACAGGTTTGAGTTCGGTACCACGTCCTGTGATGAGAACTATACCGTTATTTGTGATGCTAGTAAGGTTGTCTTTTAATTAAGATTTTACATTTTTATTATATCATTTGATCCGAGGATAATGAATTATAAACTCACAAGGAGAACTGTATATCGTATGAATAATGGTAACAAATTCCTAAAACTAGCGAGGAAAAATTCATCCTGACCTTACTGGAAAATAAAATATAAAAAACAAACATCAGCATGAAGATATTGTATTATCTCATCAAACTTCAATAGACACCTTATATTTGCAACTACGTATGTAGCACGTTCCTACTGAGTACAGAAACGATGGTACTCAAATTGCTTTTTGTGTGTACCTATTCATGATCTTTTCATCAAATTTACTAACAATGGTATGAAGGCAGTGGTATCTAATAACAATGCTTGGTTTTGTTGAATACTCTCTTCAGAGACTGGACAATTTTTATCAGATTTCAAGCAGAAGCTAAACACAGAACCCATGCAACTTTGATCTCCTTTAAACAAACAATCTGGTTTTCATTTTTCAACAGCACAAACGTATGTACCAGGTAACATGTACTGGATTCTTAAATGAAAAATGAAAACAGTAGACGAACGTACTTTTGCAAAACTGAGTTTATATTTTCCATCTTTCCAGCTGGAATTAATGCCGCATTAACATTAACAACCAGAGATGAAATGTTGTGGAGGCTTGGTGACTTGAAGGCTAAAATAGCTTCTAATCGGCAGCAACCTCGTGGTAAGAATAATGACACATCAATGAGCAGTTACATTGATCCGTGGACTTGGTTCTCTTAAGCAGATTCTTACTTCTTTAAGGACAAAAATGAAACAATACAATTCCCTTAATTCATGTACCTTCTTGACTCACTTGGCATATAATTTCTATTCCTAATAGAAGTATGTGCGTCAGATATTTCAAGGCTGTATCTCATATATGTGCATCCTCCTATGTGGAAATACAAATTCGAGACTTTTTGAACACGTTTAGAATTAACATGCAAATTCACAAAATGTACTTGCGGCGTTATTTTTTAAAGACTAAAAAAAATGTAAACGTCAAATTAATTGCCCCAGATGAAAACAAGAACAATGATATACATATTTATATCTACGTATATTTAATGAATATGATCAAGGTCATACAATTAGAAGCCATGGTCCTACGAACTTAATTTTGGACAAAGAAGTTGCTGGTTTTCACTAGCAGCAATCGTGCCGTTCAGCCATTGGAATAAAAGAAAGAAACAATCTACTGGAATGAAATTCTTTAATCGACGTAAAAGAGATACTTGAAACAAATCACTTGAATATAACTGCGTCATATGTACATACAGTATACTATTCACATTGTTGCCGAGAAATGTTGGAGGTGTTACTAATATTTTTACAGGGGTAAATGGCGGATTGTCTCTAAATGGACACCTTGGAAACATCGAGTTACTTTTAAGGGGTGCTATCTACTGGCAAAGAGCCATATTTGTTGGGATTGGCAGCTTTCGAAATTCAGACTCACGTCATTTGGAATGCATTGGCTATAAATGTAAACTTGCAAGCATACTGAATAACACATTTAAATCTGTTTGTAAATAAGTATCTGGTTGTTCTTAAACTCCGTGCTACATGGAAATAGACGACATCGTTGGAATGTAAGCTTAGGATAAGATCCTATTAATCCGAACCTAAAGTAAGCTCAGTGAGAACAGAATTGTGATTAGAATTACATGTACTAAATGTTTATAAAATTCTATCTTTGCTTTTCAGATTTGATATCTATTGCACTGGGTTCGGCATTATGGATCCTACCTGTTGTCATAGCGATCGTCGCTACCGTGCAATACAGGAAGGGAAAATTGAATCAAAATCGTAAATACCTGAGCAAGTACCGGCAATGCCGTTCTGTTGTACAGTAGGTCTCTCTCTCTCTGTGTCTCTCTGTGTCTCTCTCTCTCTCCCTCTCTCTCTCTCTCTCATCAGCGTAGGTGGCTCAGTTATTTGGGCATTCAGCTTGTTAACAGAGGGTGCGGATTTGATAACCACCAAGGGATCCTCCCAGATCAGCTACTGTTTTGCTTAGACAGTTTTTTGGACACTAATGTTTGCTGTATATGCCACGGCACAATTTAACCTCCAAATTGTCACAGTAGTGGTAAAATAAAGAGCCATGCCTACCAAACCCCTATCTTTTTCATGCTCTTGGTGTCTAAGTGACTTAATCATTTGTAAGAATGGTAATGATTAGTATATGCTATTAATATCTAGGTTCGTTTTTCACAGCTATAGTTGAAATGAAAAGAGTCTTATAATATATATCGAATCTATTATGACTTTAAACCTCCAATTACGCCATTACGTGCAAAATGTCGTATATGGAAATCAGCTGAATAATACTGAATCTTGAAAGATATTGGTCCCAAACATAGATGGGTACCATTAAAACCATATAATATGGAAGCTACATCAAATTATGAGCCTTGTAATTTCTCCCTCGAACTGGGAAAGCAGGCCATGTTTCACGGATGTGCTAATTAATCCGATCTTGATCTGCGACATTCGTGGGTCAACCGATTTCAGTCGAAAGAGCGTACACAAGATGTCGGATACGGTAAGTGATCCGTGCGTGATACGCTATTCTCATTTTGCATTTGATGTGATGCATTATTCTTCCTAGCATTTACGAGTATTTTGGCTGTAAAGGCGTAACTAAAGTACATTATATTTTACAAGTCCGTGTCCTATTCTTACGAATTAATATGGAAATCCGCAACAGCTGGGTTTGTCTTCAGCCCGTGCTTCCCCATCAAAGTATTTCAGTTCCCCACCTGATCACCGGTATTCATCCGAGGTTTATTTTTATAAAAGGCAAACAGTTTCTTCTCAGATCCGCTTATATAAAGCGGGTCTGCCTCTCTTCATTCCCTCTCATGTCAAATTGTCAATCACCTGCAAATATTGTTATTAGATTAGTCACTAACGGAATTTGTCGAATGTATCACATCACTACTTTTTTGGCGCACTGCCCAAAAAGAGCGACATTGGTGACTGAATTATGGGGTGGCACCTCTTAATTCTAAACTGAATATTTGAACGTTGTTTAAACCTCACATCTTGATTATTGCAAATAACTGATTATGTCAGATAGCTTGTTTAATAACTCATTTCCTTCTTTTCAAACTTTAGTTAGATTGAAGTAATGGTGAAATTTACAAAAACAGGCGCCAATGGACTCTGATATCGTTAAATGACTACATAGTTGATTAAAAAGTAAATATAATTGTTTCGAAGCAGAACGAACACCCAATTTAGATAAGTTTACTAACGCGACTAAGATATTTAGATAAAAGCAATTGAAATGTAAATAATTGTACCTTAATTGATGAGAAAACACTTGTTACAGTTAAATAACATATTTCTGATCTAAGGAGTTAATAAGCAGTGCAAACTTATCCTTGTCAGGCTACACACTTCAACACGCCAATTACCTAAGACGTTGCATAAGTATTTAAAAAAAATAAAATTTACTAGAGTGATTGAATATTATTTCACATACAACCCATTTAACCTTTTCTAAAACTACAATTGTTTTTTTGCTTTTAAAAATTGATGATACAGTTCAGAGTGTGTCATGAGATTTAGGCAGAATCAACTTAACTGGGCAGTGGATATGACAACAGCTAGATACGAATATATTTTTGGCAATTTAGAGATCGAAGTATAACAATGACTATGAAATATATTTATATATTTAATTCATGCCAATGGTTAAATACGAAAATTATTATCTGCCTGTGTAAAATCCTTACTTGGTAAGTAAGTATTTACTTCGAAAGAAAAATTGGATCTAAAATAATGTAGATAATTTGTAATAGCTTTCATCCTCATCGTAATTGGAGATACATGAATGAAACAAATAAAATAGCTATTCATAATAGTTGTTATCATGGGAAATTGCAAAGATCATGAAACAATAACATAATTGCAAACTGGTGCATGTACTGACATAATTTTGCGTTTGAAAAGATATTATAGATTCCGAACCGTTGTTACATTTGTAATCAAATCTCAAAGCAACACTTCAACGAGTGATACAGGTAAAATGACAAGACCAGTTGTGAACAAATCAACATGTCCAGCATCTTGCATAGCCACTTATTTTAGATAATGCTGCTGCTTGGTTGGTCAGATCATAAGCAAATAATTGGCCATATTTTAAGCCATTTTTAATATGTCAGAAAATGCTTTACTTCAAGCAAATGAAACATGGCTAGGAGCACGTGCTTGTAGGATCAAGAAACAGTGAAACAGGATGAGGGGTAAGAAAAACTACATTATGCCAAATTTGCTAAAGACAGAGCAAGAGCCGTTGGAGTCATTCATATAGATCTAAGAACGGCTGTATTTGTTACATCGTTCTATTTAAATATCTCTTTTAGACTCTTACCTAATAGGAACCCCACTTTACCTCTTGAATCTTTTACTTTCACTACTGCTTTACTTTTATCTGATATATTGTTTATACCGTTGTTTCCAGCATCTATCATACTTTTCGACAAATAATTTTATAAGATTGTTAAAGAATTTATACAGCCACCTTTTCCAACTTCTTCTTGAAGAATTCAACAATCTTCTCTCTTCAGGTGGAAGTTTTAATCTTGACTTCCTTCGTGGTCGCTTCATTGATTTGCATCAATTATTTGCATCTCCGTTTCTTCACGAACTCTAATTTGCTGTGTTTCTGCAAGCTAGGTTGTAAAGGATGCTATAATATATGCCCAGAATGGAATCATCTGCATTTATCCATTTATTTCCTTACTTTGTATCATTTAAATGTATCCAATTATAACCATACATTTGCAGAATAATAGCTAAAGTATGACAATTCATCTTTTATTTAAAATTCTTCTTTATAAATGTGTCGTTGTCTTTTGCCTTTGTATTGGAGATACAATATTTTTCTCTCAATATTTAAAGTAACCATAATTAAATAATATTGCATCTCATTCATGTTAAAACCGCGTTCATCAAAATGAGGTTATTTATCCAACACTGCTGTGGATACAGGATTTTGTTGTGAAGTTTCAAATACTTCGTCAGAGAAACTATTATCATTTCATTGAAAGGATCTTCAATTATTGAATCTTACAGTTTGGTTTTCGATATCAACTTTAACTTCAACAAAAGGTTTTAAAAGAGATAATCATAATCTTCTCTACAACAGTACGTCAATGTACAATATTAACTGGCAGATAAACATTTTTTTTTTTAAAAACTACTAGGTGTCATGGAAGGTAACAATAGCATTATTGCCCCATGAAAGGAAAGAAAATAACTATTATAGCCAGTGTAACATAAAACTATATCTGGTAATCTTTAAATGATAATATTTGGAAATCAAGAAAGTCTATGAACTGTTCTCCGGTAAGTTCTATCCGACGATGACTTAGATAAATTTGAGACAGTGATATAAAAGGATTACATGACCTTAAAAGGTATTAGACACTATATTGGTATTTCTATTTCCAAGTTAAAGTTAACTCTATCGGGACGAAGTACTCGTTTGAAAATACTTAAGCAGAATAGTTTCATTTAAGACCCAAACAAAATCTAAACATAGAAGAAACTGATGCTAAATAAACGCATGCGGAGTGTTTTGTAATTGATGCTTTTCTATAATTGCGTCATTTAGCACGTATATTTGCTTTTTCATAACTAGGTATATAGGCAAAAGAAAGAACAAGAAAATATGAGAATGACGTTTTTATAAATAACAATAAAGTTGGTTGTTTCAAATGACTTCGTCTTTGTCATGTGTTCTTGTACTTTTTTCCTTGATTGCATTTGTTTAAAGTCTGTCTTCGCCAGCTTTCGTGCATAGTGTATCCTTCCAGTTAAAACATTTTCGGTTTTGTTCTGTGTCACATAAGTCAAAAGAAGCACAAGGAATAAGGTGATATTTATCTACATTATTATCATCTATACTTTCTGTTTGTCAAATTCAAGTCACCCACTGCCAAATTCAGTGGACAGAACACTGTATTTTTATTTTGTGTTATCATTCAAGACTTCATTATTGTGCTCTCTCTTTCCAAATACAACCTTATTTGGTACTCACTTCCAACAGGTTTGCAACTGCCTTCACATCTGTTGAACTCAGTTATGTTTTTATCTTCTTTGCGTCTAGAAACGTTTGTGGTAGTACTCATAGATTGCAATTGTATTTTGAATCAATTTTATAATAATTTTAACAACAAAATAGATTTAAGTTCATTTAATGATTAGCTTAAGAACGGCGTAAGTTATTTCACAAAACCCCTAAAGTTTATATTTGCATTCCCCTTATATCATCGTCACAGAAAGGGAAAGATGAATAAAGATAGAAGAAAAAAAAAATCAACACCAACGGAAGCTTTAAAAGAGTTTGTTAATACAAGTGAACGTATTACTTGGTCGGTGTTATTATTAGTGTATTACCCATACAGTTGGCTACATTTTCATACATGATATACGACCAAACTAAAGGCAACGGTCAGTTTAATTAGTTATTGTACCAGTGAATTGCCAAACTCAGTTACGGAAATATTGTAAATGTTTGGTGGTATTTCAATTGTCCACAGAAGGATCTGAGATTTGGTGATCTTTGAGCTCTTGCAATTGGCGTCATTATAGATGCATGATTCATAGTACAACAAGGAAGTAAAATAAGAAAGCATGTACTTTTATACTTTAAAGAGTTATCTAATTTATAAAACCATTGTTTCTCTCTTGCATAACAAAGAAAACAAAGAAATACATTTTAACAAATACAACAAAACAAAGATCCGATATGAAATACCATTGTTACAAATTCCTGACTTCCGTGAGAATATTAGGTTTCATATTCTTAGTTATATAGACGAAAGATTACTGAGTGCAATTGTTACCGAAATTATGTAACACCAGATAAAACAAAAGGGGAAGTTACAGTAAAATTAAAACAAAGTAAAATTACAAAGTTATTAATGCGGCCTGAGTTTTCTTCTGATCAAATAGTTAAAGAAGGAGATAAATAATGACGGTAGGAGCCTTGCGAAAGTTCATATAAGTAAAGATTTTGCGTTATTAACTAAATATCTCTTACTGTCATATATAGACGAAAGTATCAATTCTGTCACATTTAAATTTTATCTTGATGACACATGTCATAATAATCCGTCTTCGGCAGTTCATGAGAAATAGAGCTTGCTCCTAAGACCACCTAATTCTTAAATAAATAAATACACCGTTCATTTAATCTTTGAATAATACAGCAACCTTTTCCTTCAATAGATTTGTGATGTAATATGATGTTTCTTCTAGGTCCTCTTGTCATGAAGCTGAATGTTCCTTTTCATGTCTCCCTTAAAATCTACGCATTTGAAAATGAATTCATGACAAACAGTCTCTGTCATTAACGAAATGTTATCCCCATGTTGCTTCTTTTGTTCTTATCTTATTTTCGTGTATCAACCATGTTGATATCTCTAATATTCCAAATTCTCCGTAAATAGGTTTGCTTTGTTTTTATCTTCTTTTCTCATATTATTACGACTATGTGGTCTTACAATATTAGCAAATAGTGAAAACCAACCAATTTGGAATTTTCAACAAAGAATTTATTTCTCGAGTATTCAAAAAGTGAAAAAATAAAAAGCATAAGTTTTGGTATTGCGAACTAAGTCCCAAATAATCCTTGAATTACAGACACAAGTCCTAATGATTAAAGTTCTGAATAAACTTTAATGGAGATCCAAATTAAATCCAACGTTGAAGTGTTATTGTGACTGTGGTGGCCCGTGTAGTGGTGACATGCCAACAATCTTTTGTTGGATCACAATAATACAATCCAAAAATATATCCTTTTTTGAAATATCACTAAAACAATTCAAGTCTCACTTTCACAAGAATGTTATTTTTGATGAGCACTTTGTATTGCCAGGGAATAGATAATGTCATTATATAAAATTCCAGCCCAAATGCACTACTGGACACGGCAATAATACAATTGATTCTGCTCAGATCTTAAAGCAAGAACGAATAATTTCTAGAAAAACAAGATTATATAATTCTCTACTGGACCTCATGTCACACTTATGATTTTCGAGAAAGAGAAACAATGACCTAATGGAAAATAACCTTCTAGTGGTTTCCTAATGTTTATAAGATAAAATCGTAGTTATAATTAGAATATAAAATATGGTAAACGCAATGTCGTTGACTCAGGCAAATATAATAATCGAAATACAGGGTTATGCATTAGTCATAGAAAGATATACTTCAAACTATTTTAATTCTGTTTTGAGAACCTCGGAAAAATGGTAAAGTTCTAAAGCCTAGAAGGTTGTTTAGGTTGGGTTTGGTTGAGAGAGTAAAGGTATGCGATATTATGATAACTGTTAAGGTAGTAAAATTGTACCGAGGTCGTGAAAGAACAAGCAACTTACTGTGGCCATCCTTGTAACACGCAAATGAACGTACTACATGCCCCATGTAGACACAATTAGCTTGTAAGCAAAAACTTTCCCCTCTGTAATGAAATTGTTGCAAAGTTTAAACATACTCTAGTGATATGGTCCAATACTATGCGCAACATTGTCATGTCTGTGCAGAAATATCATCATTTTGGGGAAATCTGTATATTTCTATAAACACATGCTATATGGAAACCAACACATCGAGGCGTTTATATGTTGTTACAAATCAAGACCTATTTAAATCGTATAATCTCTTTGAACAGTAGGTTCATTCCTTTTTTTTTTGTTCTCAACAGCTTCATTTTGAAGGACAGCAGAGATGATCAAGGCAATAACCCAAGTGACATAAAATGTGATGAGGGTTACATGTTTCCCGTTCGAGAGAACCATGACTCTTACAAACACCAGGAAAGAGAGAGGAAAATTGAAATGTGCAGGGACGACGAGAATAAATACGATCAACTACAGTAGGGTCGAAGTGCCAGTGGAACATGAGGGTGACGACAGTACATTTGCAGAAAATCTGCTAGTTTAAAAATCCAAAGTAAATGCGTCTGCCTTACTAAGGGTACGAACAGAATTTTACATATTTTAATGGACAACTATCCTGCATCTTTCGCAATCATATGTATTATATTATGTTAACACAAAAAAAATAACACCTGCAAGAACAAAAGAATGTCTGTGAGGCGACAGACTGACAAAGAAGCTGCGCAAAGCACTTTCTGGAAATATAGGAAGCTATTCGTGCTACATCAGAGGGGTTTTTTGAGATAGAGTGAGTTCCATTTTATTTGTGTGTTTTGCGGGTGTCTATACAGACAGAGAAATGGAAGCTTACAGTAACACAGAAGTGGAGAGAGACAAAAAAGAGACACACGGGGAGGATTGAAGGTATATAGATTGGTCAATGAGAATTCTAGCCACACATTTCAAGCTACGCAAATTCTTTGTCAATGAGGCAATGAGTTGTGTGTGTGTATGTGCGTGTGTGTGTGTGTGTGTGTGTGTGTGTGTGTGTGTGTGTGTGTGTGATTCTGCTGTATGTGTAATTTCAGTTTGGTTTAATAGAAGCTCCCTTATTAAAGAAAAGTTAACAGGAGGTGGAAATATAGATTAAATTGATCAGAGAAGTAACTACGGGTGCGAGAAAGGTTGGCAAAAATGCCTCATATATATATATATATATATATATATATATATATATATATATATATATATATATATATATATATATATATATATATATATATAAGTATATATATATAGAGAGAGAGAGAGAGAGAGAGAGAGAGAGAGAGAGAAACAGACAGACAGACAGACAGACAAAATGAGACAGGGTGAGACAGAGAGAGAGAGCGAGTATTATACACTGGATTTTTTTCAGAAACGTTATGCAGTTTCGTGTAGGGATTTCTTTATATAAATCGTTTTTCTAACTTTCCATTCAATATAATGGATGTTTTAAATCAAAGTCGTCAATCAATATCATACCAATGACAGAAACCATGTTCACTAAGTTTAAGAATTTTTTTTATACCTGTGTAATATTTTGAGACGAGCATCACAATTTATGCAAGTGTGCATTTATGTTTGTATGTAGGTACTCGTGCTTTTTGTAAGTCAAGGTGGCACAGAAATATCTTTTTACATTTAGAAACATCTGTAACGATACATTACTAACATCAAAAAAAGTTACAATGATCACTTTCACTTAGGCACTAAGGGATTTCGGATTACGTGCAAGAATTACTTAAGTTCGAATTGAAGATTTACAAGAGAAGTTTTCGAATGAACATATTCATTTTTACGTTTTACAAAACATATGTTAGCACATTTTAATAATGATGTTTACTCCATTCAAATCAAGATATATAATAAAATGGCTTTATCTAAACATCACAACATGGTAACGGGGTCACGTCTACGGTATTATTTTCAGCATTACCATACATATGTGTTCGCAGACAGTAGATGCGCTTGCATAAGTCATTTTTCTAAAGATATTTACTTATTGAATTTGGGAGAGAGATTAAGTCGTAAATATAGTAAGGATTATGATCCCATCCAGATCTTAAATAATATATCAGAACCGTAATATCTATAATGCTTATTTATTTGCCTAACATATATGTCCACCTTAACCACAGATCAAAGTTACAATTTAACCCACTGTGAAATTAAAAGCAGCCCCAATTACATAATTTACATTGTGTTAATATAAGTTTTGTGTTAGAGACTATTGAATGGATAGAAGGGACACAAATTACATGTACTAGTCTTAGGTGTGGCTATAATGCAATCAGGATTTTGTATATTAATTTATTGAAACCATATATACGTGCTGAAACAGAAAACGGACCCTTTAACTGAATGATCGGTGGTATATAATATTGATTACCTTGGAAGATCTGTCTGAACACAAACAGCGCAAACACAAATATGTTATTGCATGATGCAGTTGCACATCTGGGTGAAGTCTTCATATTTTACACGCGAAGATTCTGTCCGAAAGCAGTTTACCAAATTAAACACCTCCATTATTCGATTGTATGTCAAGATGTTTGGCTTTAGCTCAATATTCCTTGACAGAATACAATTTTACATTCTTCATTGATTTTTCAGATCCATTAATTTCTGAATGGAGATCATTGTTTATGTATTAAGTACTGCCAAATAAAATAATTTTTCAGACACTATTCCTCACTCAAGTTCCTCAATGTCATTTCCCGTTTGTTGCAACAAAATTACTATTCCAAATTTGATGTTAGCCGAGAGAGGTACAGGTTCTTTATCTCGTAGTTGCTACTTTTTTGCCAAATTAATGCGTGGTTTGCATTGTTTTACATGCGTACCTACCTACCTACCTACCTACATACATACATGCATGCATGCATACATATATACATACATACAAACAGTATTTCCAGATGCTTCCTACTTTGCTGTTTCAGGTGGATATAACCATATTCTAGGATGATATTAAAATTCAATACAGATTATGACCATATGACTAGAAGGATGTAATTAAATTGCAAACAGCTCCCCCCATGGCAAATCAACATAAAGTGACTAAATTAATCCCAGTTAATGATTGTTCCATTCCCGGAAAGTCAGACAGTGAAAAGTACATTTAATTTTGATTGGTTGTGAGGTTTTACTACCAATTTCTTCCAGTCCAGATGAAATAATGACCGCTAACCGGAATTAAATACAGTACTTGGCTAAGTACCGGAAGCGGATGCCCATGATTTTGCCACCATGTGAAATTGAGATTTTCAAAACAATAAAAGTAGCTGCTAAATCGTCATCAAGCAATGTAAATAACACATCATTAAATACTTCAGAATGTATCTTTAACGTTGGCATATGTCTGTGCTAATGAAAGCATTGATTGCATTAGAAATAGAATCATACATGCAGACACATCATTTTCAGATTCTTCATATTTGCTGTTACATGTATATATATATGCATACTTTAGGAAGATATTAGTATATGCATACTCTAGGAAGATATTAAACTTTAATAAAGATTGTGACCATATGTGCCTACTTTCACAGTATATATATATATATATATATATATATATATATATATATATATATATATATAT
>JAECUM010039453.1:0-29835 GCA_016617855.1 Megalonaias nervosa
CGGCCACATTTTATTGTTACTTTGTCCACAACCAATATTTAATTATGGTGCGGTAAGTAATCCTATTATCTTTCCCGATGTCTGTTTCCGGATGTCAGGTTTTCGTTACTGAAAGAAGTGTTGGTTAAATTACATGTACCACTAAGGTTATTATTATATCATGAATGCCGATGTTTGCAGGAAATGGGGTCAGCAGTGTTTTGATAGAGCTTTGGGCTTCACTAAGAATATGAAATATTAATTTATGTTACCTTGAAATAAATCTGTTTTTAAGAAAAGAACATTTTAATAATTCATGCTACTTTTAAATGAAGATATTAACTGCTTCAAGTTATATGTAGCTTTCCTACTATATACACATATACATACACATCTCACAAATATAGTCCCCCTCTGGAAAGGCCACCCATCTTATAAGGCCACTTTCCCAGTGCAGGAGGGGTGGCCATATATTAGGGGGACCACTGTATATAAAAATGGACAATGTACACCAGGTAAATTGTTGGAGATTCCCAATAACCTAGACCCAGACCCAAATAAACATGTTTACTTCTATTAATAATGATCCTGATAATAAACCCATACACACAAAGAGTATTTTAGCTATGTATTAGTTATTTACAGAGTAAAATAAAGAAAATAAAAACATCAATAATTCAGGTCAGGTAGAAAACAAACTTGATTTTGGACAAAGTTAAGTCCAACATTCAATGTTACATTACAAAAGCATATAATGAAATTAAAAAAATTATAAAAAGCTAACAAACAAACAATGCAAATTAAATATACATATCAATTTCACCCCTAATATCTTGACATTCCCATCTTACCTCCTTGCAGAAAATACCTTTGGTTTTGCCTCAAACTGGAGGTATTTTACTTTCAAGCACTTCCATTCTGCCTGGCCTAGGAAATTTACCAGAATCAAGGGGGTACAGTGCTCAAAGAAAATTTTTTTTAGACACAGGCCCAGGGCTGGTGACTTAAATAAACTCACAAGACTTGACTGAAATTCCACAAGCCTGGACTCCAATTTCCACATGCCCCAAAATTTCCCCTTTCCTAATATTGTCAAACAACGTTGCAATAGCTACAATTCAAATATAAATTCAATAGAGTTCAAAGAGGTTTGAAGGTAATTCAAGTGTCATTAGTGTTCATCACTACACTCACTAGGGAATGGATGGTCCTGGTGTTCAAACTTCTCTGCTAGATTCTCTGAGTGAATCCTGGTCAGAACCGAGTTGACATATGTCGATGTCTTGTTTACAGTTTGTGCAAAGAATTAATAGCCCTGCCCCACCCCCAATTTGTTTTTTTGCTGCCTTGCTTCACAAAGTAAAACTCTATCAACCAAGAGTTCTGAAACTTCTTTTTGTTGAGTTTTGCTGATAGGTAATTGCTTCCTAAATCAGCTTAAAAAAATGAATTACACTTGAACACTATTCTGACAGCTGAAATGATCATGCTTTGTATTCTATATACGCAGTAAAATCCGACTTCAAAGAAATGTTGCCACTGTTCACAAACTTGTCAAAAATATAATACATAAGGCCTCAACATTCTCATTCAAGGCAATGATATGTAATAACATTTGTTCTAGTACACGCATCTAGCATCTCTTTAATTTACCTATAATGGGTTGTTCCACATCTTGATCCTACCTATGCAAACTAGCACAATGGGCTCGCCCACTGCAGCCCTTAAACTCATCTCACTAGCTATTGTCAGTCAGTTAAATAATATGTGAAATAGTGGTTTATACCTGACCTCATTGCCTTTAATTTTCGCTTTCTAAACTGCCCAAGGGATAGTTTTACATCAGCTCCAACCATGACTGTTTACTGTTTATACATGCTACATGCAACAGGGATACAGAAAGTGGCAGGTTTTTTTCCCCCTATTTTTGAGGATTACTGAACATTGTGTTTTCTCAAAACACGATTTTGTCGGGGTGGGGGTTGGATGTAAAAAATCATGTTTTTAGCGTGAATAAATGAAATACTTTGTTCTTATTTTGCCTTTGCCATCTTGCTGACTTTATCAGTACTTGTTTAATGAACTAATAATAGCTTCCTATTTACCATTAGTGTTTAATTAATCATTAGAAGTTGCTTAATTAACCATTAGTACTATACGATTTAAGCTGGATATATATTATTAAGTGTAAATATAACAACTTTACAAATAGCTGCATTCTGTTACATTCCACTATATATAAATCTTTAGCAAAGTCAGGGGGCCCCGAGTGGCCGAGTGGTCTAAAGCACTCTCCATTACGGATCACTGCCATCTCACCTCTGTCTGCGTGGGTTCGAGTCTCGGATTTGGCGAATGTGGATATGTGAGAAAGCTTGCCAGTAGCTTCTCATGGGTCGGTGGTTCTTTCCGGGTATTTCCTGGTTTCTTCCTCCACCATTAATACTGGCCGCTATGTATAGCCTATCGTGTGCTGAAAAATGGCATTAAGCCCTACAACAACAACAACAACAACATAGCAAAGTCAGGCACATAAAAGTATCACTTATTAAACCAAAAATAAGCAAATCAGTTTATTATCCAGGTCTTTCTTTCTTTCTGTCTGTCTTTCCATCCATCCATCCATTTCTTGCTTTTACTTTCAGAATGAATGACACAGAGGCTGGAACAAAGATCGATGTTCATTTCTATTGCAACAGTGGAAACATCCAAAACATCATCAGTGTATTGTATACCTTCAAGGAGTTAGTAACCCATCTCACATGTTTAGAACTTTCAAAGGTATAATAATTCTTCATGATTAAGAAAAAATGTTAAAGGGAAATCCATGAAATTTGCTGTTTTTTTTATTTGATAGATCTTAATTACAGTCTACATGGAGTAAGTACAATGAACTTCAGAAAATATAGTTCAAACTATTGAAAATCAACCATATCTACCATAAATATGACATCACCATATTGCATAAATAGGATGTATGAATGATATGAAAACATCAGAGACTCTAATAATGGCTTACTGCATCATGAGTTCACTGCAGTGATAAATACACTACAACTTAGACCTTTTTCGTGAGATAATCAAAGATTACACACAATACCACTGAGAATATTATTCAAGATGTTATTTTCATCAAAATTGAACCACACTTTAAACTCAAGTTATGTTTAACTTCATCTTTTCTAGCTTTTTTTTGTTTTTAAGTTTGTGACAGCCTTGAAAGGGTAAGAATATGATGCTAGATCTACCATGCTTTATCTTGACCAAAATTAAAAGCATTCATTTATGTTTTAGCTTCAGTCTCAGGAATATCTGACTAGTAAATAAATAGTTCAGCATGGAAGTACTGTAGTCATGAGTTCCAAATACATGCATAGAACATATAGCCCTTATAAACAAACCAAAATTGTATGCAGTTTCTTTTGGCAGCTGACATTGATGGTATATTATTTTCAGGCAGTTTTGCTATTCTGGTGCAGAGGTTATGTAAAACAGTCGTCCTATATACTGCAAAATAAGCTCAGTTAAAATCACCTATTTAACTTCAAGTGGCCTGGTGGTTAGAGTGTCCACCTCTGATAAAGGATTGTCGCAGATTTAAACCATGGCTGAGTCATACCAAAGGCTTTTAAAAATGGTACTAACAGCTGTCTTGCTTGACACTCAGCATTAAAAGGTTAGTGTTAGGACTGGTCGGTTTGGTGTCAGGATAATGTCTGAGTGGAACATGATGCTACATGTCTGCAGCATGATGCCCCAGTGCTAGACATCACAGTAAACTGTCACAAAGCAGACATTGTAGCAATATGACCGAAAAATTGTCAAAGCTACGTTAAAAATCCAAAACACACACACACACACCCATTTAACTGATTGGCCGTATTGCAGTCCAAGGGAGACAAATCTTGCATTTTCACCAAAAAAGAAGTGATTTCCAAAATCTCCTGTACAGGTATATAAAATGTGGCATTTAACTAATTAATTACCTAGAATTGCCGAAATAGTGGAATTAATAAATGAAATCAAGCATTTAACCATATTATTTAACCATAATTGCCTTCATAATAAATATATAGTTAACTCCCAATTTACCTGTATTCAGCTCACCCACATTTTGTGTATTAAAATTAATATTAATACCCAAAGAGAAAAATGTGCACAAAGACACGTCATTTGTGTATATACATGTACTCAAATACACAACACGAGTTCCCAAGCAAGAACTGCCATATTTGTATCTGTTTGACCAGGATAAAGATGTGTCTCACCATTGATGGATAGATTTGAGTTGCGTGAATTTGCCATACATGAGGTTTCTCAGGATTGTGTAAATTGGGAGGTAACTGTAACAAATGCAGCATTTAACTACATTAATTAACTAGAATTGCCTACAAACTATATTTACTAATTTAAATAAAACATAGCATATAATTATATTAATTACCTAGAATTGCCTGCATACTGCATTTAGTAAAGAAAATGCTGCACTTAACTATATTAATTGCCTAGAATTGCCTACAAACTATATTTACTAAATAAAACATAGCATATAATTATATTAATTACCTAGAATTGCCTGCATGCTGCATTTAATAAATAAAATGCTGCACTTAACTACATTAAATAATTGGAATTGATTATTTTTTCAGTTAATTGTCTTGCCCATAAGATTTAAATATGTTTAGAGTTCAGCACCAAACCAAGAATTTTTGAAGCACTTTTAATAAGAACTTAAAGCTCAAACTCAAAGCACAGTTTAAGATATGGTACTGTTCTAAACTGTCAAAAGGTTTGCAACTTTGTGCTAGATCTCAAGTTTCTAAGTGACACACATAGAAGAAACTTTTACTCAGAAAAGGTTATCTACTCATTAAGGAATAAGTTTATTAACTTTTAAGATAGTGTGCTTACTGTGCCCTTTGAAATGATGTCATATTCACATTGTGAAATCATCAATGTTATTTCACATTATCCTAAAGTTTATCATAGCACTATGAATTCTGATCTTTTTGTCTCCTATTAAATAGTGAAAAGAAGTTGCTTGTACAATTTTTATAATCAAGTAATATTATTGTGGAAGAAAATGATAAAGTCAACAAAAAGTATTTGAGACCATGGGAAGTCTTTTATCTTTTATAAATTGGCCTCACAGGCTTTCTCTTTGGAAAGCTGATGTGATCTCAGTAATTGTGTGATATGGATAACATTCAATGACAAACATACCCTTTTCTTTGTGTTTTTAATGGGATGAGTCTATGATATTCAACCTATGCAGAGTTGTTGAATTTACTGATTTAGCTATTATTTGATGGAAGTTAATGACAATACTTTTTTGCCATATTTTTCTACGTAGTGACATTTTTTGGAAATAGATATTCAGCTGAAAGCTATTTAAGAAAAAAGCATAAGAAAAAAGCAAACTAGTATATAATATTTTAAGTTGTTTGGTTCACTTGGACCCTTAGATATGTAAAAATATAAATTGTTGAAAAAGTGAAATTTTTTATCATTTCACAAGCATTCATCCATAAGTTTATTCATATAATTTCATGGAACACTTGTCCATCAATTAAAAAATTTGTGGTTCCTGAAATGTCCCCAATAGATAGGTTTCCTTATTTTAAAGGCAGACAGATTCTGAGTGAATGGAAATATATGCCAAAATTGTATAAAATCGCCTGAGCAGTTTTAAAGAAATGACCAACTAATTTCAGCATTCATGTTGATGAGTTGTGCTTTGAAAGTTGTCATGGTGAATATAACTGTGATATCACTCAGACACATCTGTTTTAACCAATACATTGGTATTTTGATTTGATTTTGTCATAGTAGAATTCACTGCCTTCATGGTAGTTTGTAAAATACTTGTTCAATGAGGACAATACCTAAATAAACAGGTATCACTGTATTAAAGATAAACAGATTCTTAGTGAATGGATATATATGCCAAAATTTTATGAGCAGTTGTAAAGAAATGACCAACTAATTTTAGTATTTGTGTCAATGACCAGTGCTTTGAATGTTGTTATGATGAACATAGCTGTGATAGCACTCTGATGAATTTGGTCTATCACCAGTGCAGTGGTCTACCAATGCATTGTTGTCAGAGTTTACTCTGGAATTTTGAAATAAATCATACAGAGCAATGATGTCAAGCCATATAGAAAATAATGAAGATGAATTTGGTTTATGGAGATACTTGAGAAACAGTTTTAACAAAAGCTGTCAGATTTTTGCAGCCAACTCTAAGAAATCTAATGGTTTTCACTATGGTGAATTAATATAAATGATTTGTTACTTTGAAGACAAACTTAATCAGGACATGCCAAGATATAGATAAGATGTATACTTTTTTTTATATAAAATCAAATCATATATCCAAATTAAATCCAAACTTTTGAAAAACTATAAACTCTGAAACACTTTCAACCAGCTGTCTTCTTGCCACATAACTGGAATGGACTGGGTGGTTTGTGGGTTTCACACCATTTCTAAGCACATGATAACTGCATGTATACATGGTGGCCAATGTATTTGGTGGAGGAAGAACCTGAGAATGCTCCTGGAAGAATCACTGAGCCACAGGAAGCTATTAGCATGCTTTCTCGCCCAACCACATTGGCCAAGCTGAGTCTTGATCCTCCATCGACAGAGGTGAGATATCAGTGAACTGTAATGCCAAGTGCCTTAGACCACTTGGCAACCTGGGGCTTCCTGGAATGGACTAAACAGTGTCAGAGATGAAGAGATTTCAGATATGGAGACATGTGAATCAGTAAAATCATCGATTGCAGAGAAGAAGTTGCAAACAAATTGTCCCTTACACAAGAGCAAAACTTTGGTTAATGCAGAATTATTTTCAAATTTTACATTACAGAAAATCAGTGTCATTCATTTTCCTTTGATTATGGCTCCTCATCATAATAACTTAGGTAGGATCATACTGTGTCAATGAGGACAGTAATAGTTGTTAAACCCAATTAAATATTTGTAAACTGGCAAAACTGATAAATCTTCAGTGTAATTTGCTGAAAATTCTGATAAAAGAACAATCATACTTTAAAATTTCACCACCTTTGTATTTCTCATGTATGCTGATCCATCCATTCTTGTGAATGCAATTTGTGCAGTTTTTGTGGATTGCCTTGAAACTTGGCAAATACTGTATTATGATCATCAGCAATAGATATGCATATCAAAAAAATCACATTGCTCACAAATTGTTTACAAAGAGTTTTTGTCCTTTGCAGCTGGATGCATATGACTAGTCATGCACTTCTCAACAGATTACTATGAAACTTGGTAAGTGTTTTAGTCATTATCTGAAGATGAGCATATGACAAATCACTTTGCTCAAGAAAAGTTTGTTAGAACTATTGCCCTTGTTTGCTTGCAACTGGATATAGTATTTGACAGAATTTTGTGAATGGAGCTAATCTCACAGATTTCACGGATGATCATAAAACTTGGAAATTGTTATTTTCAGCAACTGAAAAAACATACATTGACAATTCACATTGCTTCTGTGATTTTGTAGTTCCGAGGGCCATAGACTAGAAGAGCTTATGGGATGTTTTGTTTTCCATTGTCATTTAGCACAAGCTTGTTTTCACTGCTCCTTCTAAACTAGTTGGATGATTGCTGTGAAACTTTTCAGACACGTTCAGGACAGGTAAATCTTAAATCAAAATGGTGTCACTAGGACATCTAATAGGGCAGCCGCAGTGGCCATGTTGAAATCTTATTGCTATTCCTCTTTAGGGGTCTATTTACATGAGTAAATTGCTTACCTTTCCTCTAGCTTATCATTATTTGTGGATCTAAGGAGGTGATCTTCAATTACCTTTTCAAACAGTCCCTGTCTTACTCACCCAAGCACAAGTAGTCAGCTGTATAAAGACTATTTCTCACGTGACCGGTAAAGAGAAGTTTATCTTATAAAAATCACCCTTGTACATTCCAGCTTCCAAAGCCTGGATATGGTATGGGAAGGAGAGCCACATTAATGAGACCAATCACTCTAGAGGAGGCTGTTAAAAAGGTCAAATGTCATCTGGGCTTGGACAAAGTTAGACTGGCAGCAGCCCCAGGTATGACTGCCTTACCTGCGAAAAATAGGTGACAGCAGGACATAGATATAACTTTCTGATGACAGTGTTGTTGTTTAATCAGCAATGTTAAGATTTTGTGTTAATGTTTCCTTTGATATATACATTGAAACTTCCCCAAATCAGTCTTTCTGTAAGCAGTGTTTATCTGCAGTTTTTATCTGCAATCTGGTCCTTATGTAACCCAGCTTCCTCTCCAGACTGGTCGTACTGTAACTCAACTTCCTTAGTAGACTGATCCTTCTATAACTCGGCTTCCTCAGCAGACTGGTCAGTCTCCAACCTGGCTTCCTCAACAGACTGATCCTTCTGTAACCCAGCTCCGTCTTTAGACTGGTTCTTCTATAACTCATCTTCTCTGCAGACTAGTAACATATGTTGGTCCCAAAATTACCTCTCTAATACAGCTAAAATCTCTAATTTATACTGGCCATTCTTGGTAAAACACAAAATATTTGGCACCTATAGTGTCTGGTTTGGCACAGTTGTTACTGTACTATGCACCATTGTATGGTATGCAGTTGAGATAAACATTTCTATGAATTTTTGTTGGTATAAAGGAATGTGCTTTGCTAATACATGTGACTTGAATATAGGCAGAAACTCCTTTGCCTGTATCTGTTTGACATAAAAGTTGGAAGGATTGCATAATCTATCATATATAAATGGGAATATACAAGTGTTTTCAGTGTCTCACTCAAGCTTCAACAACCCAATCAGAGTTTGATGAATATTTATAGCAGAAGGAAACATGCATGATCTCTGTTGTTTTTTCTGCATATTTGCAAGGTTTATTTGGCTTGTTTTTGGTGTATAATGGCACAGCAACACATATAGTACTTCAGCAAAATACCATGCCATGAGACACCACAGCAGCTGAAACAAGCTGATCTGGACAGAATTCAATTCCAATACCCTTTATAAGAGATGTCAAGGATTATATGATAGTCTCCATCAGTCTGTGCAAGTGTTCATTTGTGTACTGCTCTGGTAAATAATAAAGTTATTGATTCATACATGAAAAGCATATCATTACAACTGACTTTACTCTGGGCAGGTTCCTGATGATGCAGTGAAAAAATTCTGACCAATTTGTTAAGAAACCATGTGTACAGATGCAATCTTTCCAGGAAAATCAATTTTTTGTATGTTGGGAATAACTTGCATTCAACAAGGCAGGTAGAGTAAACATTGGGTAACTGTGACCTATTTTTCCTGTGGAGGAGCACAGTGATGCCAGGCACACCATGATTGAATGAAGATACCATGCTTATAGCTGGATATAAAGCAGGATTAAGTCATTAGTGAAAGAAAAGTAGGTCACTGTGACCACCATTTAGAAGGGGAGGTTTAGAGTGATGCAAAGAGATAACAATGACCATGTTTCATGGACACAGCATAGCTGCAGCTGAAGATTTGCTAGCAAGACAAATCTTCCACATTTAGGTTACTGTGTCATATATTCCCTTGTGGTTCTTTAAAATGATGCAAGAAACCCTATGACACCAAGTTCCATGAACATACTATGCATGCAGACAAAACTTATACACTGGTTTTAACCTGCAAATAAGAAAGGAAAAACAAGCAACTCTGATTTTTATTCCCCCAGGATGGTTCAAAATGATGTAAGAAATTATCAGACTAAATATCGTGTCTAAAGATGGTGGTAGTGGCAAGTAAGCAAAACTTGTACACCAGGTTTTACCTGCCTGCAGGTGATGATTACAACCCTGGCAATGCTCGGGGTATAGTATAAGCTCTTTTGAACTAAATATCAGCCAGCATAAGGATGGTTTCATTATGCTTGGAGAAAATCAAACATAAAAATGTTGTTTTCTCTTCCAGGTTGCCCATCAGTATCCTCTGTGGCTGTGTGTGCTGGATCAGGTGGAAGTCTGCTTAAAGATGTGTCAGCCTCTCTGTTTGTGACGGGAGAGATATCACACCATGAGATATTGCATGCCATGTACAGTGGGACTTCAGTTATTGTATGTGATCATAGCAACACAGAAAGGGGTTACCTATCACTTCTCAAGGAAAAGCTCCAATCCTTGTTTGATAATAATATTAAAATCATTATCTCCACAATGGACCTGGAACCACTGGTAATAGTGTAATTCTCTGGAGAATTAAATCCTTCATCCATTTCATTATGATGCTTAGAATGCTATGGACAGTCACACTTCAACAGGAGAAGATACTTGTCATTTTTCAACAGTAACGATTTACATATTAAAAAAAAACATTAAAACATTATTATCCATTAACTGGTATTCACTCATTTTTGAAGATCTGAACCAAGACTGTGGCCTATTTTTTATGCTCCCCCATGAATGTGATTGGGTTCTGTAGTGTTATACTTGTCCTTCAGGTTTGCTTTTACATTTAGGCTTGAGTCTCTGACATCTTTTTGTCAATGTCTTTTAAATACATTTGTATTTATTTCTGGCATCTTTTATGTGGATAATCCATTATTTTTATTTTGGGCCAGTTATGATTGATTTGGTATGTGTGATTTTCAATGACAGCTGCCATACAATAGCAGAATTTTATGTTGATATTCATTTCTTATTTTATAATCACATGCAGGGCTTTCCTTATCAGCTGGGAACCAAGTAAATCACTTTTACTTTATGCCTGGCTACTTTAAAAAAAATCTGTTATCCCATTGGGGAGGTCTCCCAAACCCCCTCCCTACTTTGGCAACTCACCCTAATGGAAGGCAATGACATGCCAGGCTGTATGGTGCAGTCACACACTGTTGATTGTTCCATACCAAGGAGACAATTGCTAAATACCTTTCCCAAGGACATACTAAGGCAGCCAACCTGAGCTGGTCTGGGTGGGTAATGAACCGGTGACCCCTGGATTATGAGTCTGACACTGTACCTACTGAGCGAGCACAGCTACTTCAGAGTTCCTAATTTTGAAGATAACTCATTTTTGTCGGCAGTTTGTGTTGTATTCATCCATGTATGATGCCCATCCTTCAGCGTAGACCAGGATTTTCAGTTGCAGTTATCACTAGCAGGTCATCATTGGCGCTATTAGGATAGTCTCTTGCAAACTATTAACGGGTGAATTTTGATGTCACCAAATATTTAATTAATTTTGTCTAACATTAAAAAATAATGTTCGAAAATTTAACATTAGCCGATAGAGTTAGTAGCAAAATTTAAAAAAAATTGATGATTAATGACAAGTAATTATCATTTGAATTTAATGATGAAATTTCAGGTATTTTTTAAAGTAAATTTGATAAAATCAAACTCTCGCTGATCAAATCAGATCACAGCAAATATTTTGATTATCATGAAAGGTTGAGAGATGAGCTTATGCTGAAATATGATAATCTTCACAATCCGATTAGCCAAGAAAATACACAAAAATAAATATCGACTTAAATCATTCGAAGGTTTTTGCAAAAGGTGGGAAGTATATTCTCACCAGGATAGCAATGAAAGAGTTATTTGAATCTCATTGAAAAGTAAGCGGAAAAATTAAATTTTCTTTGTATAAACACGATAATGAATTATTTTATTATCTTCTGTTCAGACATTAATAATAGGGGAGGAAGTTCTTTAAAATATCTCCTTTGCATATTGAAGGGAGATAACTCTGTCAAGCAAATCTCTGTCCGATAGGTTGTCTCCCTTGTTGTTGCGTCAAATATCACAGACCGCTCGCTTGTGTGTGAGTCCTCTGAATTTCTAAAATTTCTTTTCGCACATTTAGAAATTCGTGTGTCTCTCTTCATCGTTGATAAGGAAAGGGATAAATTGTTAAAATCATCTGATATCGAACAATAATAATTTTAAGACCTTAGAATAAATAAATAAATGTCACAATATGGTCTTTTAAGAAACCAATGTTCTGTATTGATTTCGTGTAGGCAGTTTGACTAAAAACCACTTGTAGAATGCATTATCGACGGTCCAGACCGCAGAAGCCAGAAATAACCTGTCTGTATTGATCCAATATGTCATTTTGTTTAATGTACAAATGTTCTGGCTAGGACTGCAATTTATTTTAACCAAATGTAGAAATGTGTAAGATTGTAGATTTCTCGATATTTTATATTTTGATTCAAAATCAGAAATGTATACTGATCACTTGTAGGAATTTCCCGTTAGGTTACTTGATAATAATTTCTCAAACTTGTATTTGTAAGAATGGGACTGTGGTACAGTGTTAAGAATGTTGGATTCTTATTCTGAGGCCTGTGGTTCGATATCCGTGACATACACATTGTCGGCGAGGTAGTTAGGATGCCATTTTTCTAATAATTGGGGGCTCCAGCCTCAAAGAAATTTCATGTACACCTCTCACCACGTCGAACAACATGGTGGGTGCCAGTTTGCACTTACCCCAAGGTTTGATTGGGGGGTGGTAGTGTACATGAATTTAAAAAACTTAGACAGTCCTCTGAATTTATAAAATTTCGTTTCGCACATTTAGTAATTCGCCGGGGGATGTGTCAATGAAAATTGGAGACCCTCAAAACTAAACAGCAGGGTGATGTGAGCTCTTAACCCTGTTACGTCACTGAAGGGTATCCCCACACAAGGACATTCAGAAAGAATGTCGCCAAAAGAAAAATTCTCATGGGGTGCTGTGAGGTCATAACCGCCATAAGGACCTCATGGTAAAGGATTTACTGGCAATGAAGGAACCCGTTGAATGGTAGATCGATCATCATTGCTGCTATTAATTTTTGTTATTTAAATGATATAGCAGTATTAAAACTACATATACATGTTACATAACATATACACATCACATATAATGACTTTTTTAATACAATTAGGTTCTGTACCAGTATATCTTTAAAACATCTGTTTGTTAGATCAAATTATTGACGTTCTCTCAAACCCCATCTTATATTGTTTAATACGATTTTGTCTAAACTTTAACAGTAGTAGAGGAAAATGAGTTGTTTCTATCTCAGAGACCCCTTCTCCCCGACAAACATATTTAGTCACCTGTGAAAAAAATCATATTTTGTCGTTATTATGCTAAAAAAGGCGGGTGACAAAAATGTTAAGATGAGGTGAAGGGGGCTTGTGACAAAAATGTTAAGAAGCATTTTGGAGGGGGAAGAGGGGGTCTCTGAGATAAGAACCTCATTTCCTTTGATTACTAACTACTACATATGACGGGCATATCACTACTTGTTCTCATAATTCAACAGAAGTTACTCAACTGCAGCCAATAACTTAACACTATTACTGCAATTTTTCAATTCTACTCTCTTAAAAGCCATCTGGTAATTTTGTTTTAGATAATTCCTTCACCATTTCTCTGCTAAATTCAGACTAGATGCGCATTAACACAATAACCGTAGACACCCTTAAATATGTTCTGCTGGTGTTATAAAAAATTATAATAAGAATAAATAAATAACATACAAAGCGAAAAATAAAGACAAAAACTGCAAGTTCATAATAGTTTCTAATAATTGTCTAACAGGACTGTTTGTAGAAGTAGATCACGTAGAATTTCATTGAATGTCTTATAATTTCTTTATCATTGTATTTTTGATCTTTCACTATTTACTATATTTTTATATTGATGTAATACTGTTCTATTGAGCCTCGACTCAAATGACCCAGATGGTATTGTTAGGATTTAAATTTTCAGTAAATTGTACTGAAAGCAATTTTTTATTCCTACAATACAAATTGTATTATTTTAATAAAGATTGTACTTTTATGAGGAAATTGTAAAATCTTCTCGCATCGCATAACACATTTCTTCGTATATTCAAAGTCAGCAAATTTAGACCCAGTAGCAAGGTGTGTTGAGCAAGCCAAATTCTTTCCTGTTGAGTTATATCAGTAAAATTTCACGTGTTTCATAGAAAAAGATGTTGCCACAGATTTTTATTTATTGACGCATACAGACCCAATATAGTCAGTAGAAAAAGGTATAGAGGTTTTGAGTTCTGGTGGAACCTAAGATGCAAAGTCAGCAAAACGTATGTCCTTATTTAGACTCAAGGATACATCCTAAATCGCGAGATGCGGCTTTGCGTAAATTAGCTCTATTCGCCAGAACTCAACGGCTCGTCTTTCATACAGGTAAGCAACTGTCTGTGTTTGTAAGAGAGTCTAATGAGTACAGGGATTTTTAATGCTTAAAATGTTATGGTAAGAGTGCAATTTAAAATCGACACTTTTGCAACATTATTTTAATATTCTTTTTCTGTTCTTATTATTATGTATTGAAAAGTTGAATTGTATAAAAAATTTATATTTATTTACAATTACACTATTGATTATTGTACAAGACGAGTTCACTAACAACTTCATGCTCAGTAACAATTAATTTAGAAATAATATATCCTTTATTAGATAATAACATTTTGGTATTCTATTTGAAATTTATTAAATGTTTTTCGACAATATTATTCTCAAATATTGAATTTATACAGAATTCTGATTTCTTTTTTTGTGCAAAAAGTCTTGTCATGTAATACAAGTTTGTCGGAAAGGGTAGCCACCTTTAAACTTTCTGGCAACAGTAGTGTGTGAAAATGGCTTTGTCTTATCTATTTTCTTCAGCCCTAAAATATTCTTGTATATAAAATTTTTCACATTATCAGATGTTTAGAAGTATTCAGAAATTAATAGTATCCTTTTTTGTCTGGACATACAGGTGTTATATATCTGAGATCTCCCATTTCATGGCGGACTGAAAGATTCCATGCATGGCGTCCAACAGATATCACCTATGAATTGTAAAATTAGGAACTAATTGATGAAATGATGAATGATAACGAGTTTTTGATGAAATATTGAGAATTTTAATATAAAAGTTCACATTTGGTATGCATAAATTCTTGTGTTTTTAGTACTCGCTTCTCCTGTGTTTTAGTCCTCTTTTCTCTTGTATATCCTTTTGCATGTTACACCATTCGCAGTAAGCCACTGAAAAGCAGAGAAAAGCAGAACTTTATATCATAAAACTGGTAACAACAATTTGTGAACGGCGAAATTCAGAACATATGCTAAATGACTATGATGCTACCATATTTGTTTGGTTGATAAAAGCCTGGTGTCTGACGAAATATTAACAAAGTATGTGAACTAAACAAATTATTTTTGTTAAATGATTGAATTATTTTCTACCTATAAGATAGTCATAAATTAAAATTAAAGCTAATACATTTACAACGTTACTTGATATTTTAAACTATTAGAAATGCATTCATGTTTTCTTTTCCAAAGTGAAAACGGTGAGCTTGTTTATGATTTGTTTTTGACGTAAATGAATAAAGCAATATCAAATTTAATGTATTGATACACTGCGTATGTATGGATTAAAAGTTTTGCCTTGATACAATTTAAGTCTTTAGAAAAGCAGTAATTAAAAATACCATTTAAAGACCATCGTTTAATCCAATACTTTCTTTCGTTTTGTTATTTATGCGACAAATTAAGGCAAACAATAAATTTTCAAAATGTTTTAAACAGTATTAAATATATTAAACAGTATCTAATATATCTCTATGTAGAACCGTATGGCTAGTATTTTTAGCTCTTGATATATTTTCCTAATTTAACGGTACAAGAATGTGATCGTGAATTAAATTCAATCTGTGCGTACCATTTTACATTTTGTACCCCCAAGAGCTCTGTAATCACTAACCCCACCCCACCCCCCAACCTCCACCCCAAGATTTTAATACACGCATGTTTTGAAGTAGTTGCAAAAGTTTTACCTCCGCCACCCCTATCCCTCTATACAGTGTTATGCATCCACACGTAACAGCTGCAACATCTTAATTGTAAAAGTTCCGCACAGTCAAAGCTCAGTGAGTTCTAGTAATATGTGCAACTGAATGAATCCAGAAACTTTATGAAAAAAGACCTGAAACAGGCAATTCAATTATTGTAGCTTCCTACGATATCGCGGGTTCTTCGGTATTGCGGTATTTAAGTTTATCCGTATAGCGCCACTTTTCGTTTATTTGTGTACACTGGATGAACATAATTTACTAGTCCTGCATTACAAGTTTTATTTCGGGAAAATGTCGGAACTGCAGGCGAGTGCACTATTAAAAAATTGCACCCATTAATTTCACTTTTTCAAAGTACCCCATCTTCTCAAATAAAATCTGTATCTTCTTAAATCGATACCACTGCATGAAACTGGTTAACCAGTTTGTCGTCTGATATGTCCAATGATCTTATGCAAGAATCAGATCACACGATTGCCATATTTGTCAAGAAGCGAGAGATCGAATCTGTGGTAGCAAATAAGAGTCAAAATATGAAGGATGTGAATGCTGCCTTATAGTGGCTTTCGCAATTTACAGGTATTGAGTTAAAAACTATATTTGTAAACAATTTATTACTTCTGTTGTAACACCTGGTTTTGTTTAAAAAGTATGTGGTCGACGTGTACTTTCATGGTTATGAGTGGTGACCAAACTCGCCGACAATCCTGGAGCCACCACCGATCACTATTAGTTATATATGAATTGTTTTAATTCTCCCAGATAAGTTTCTGTTGTTGGAGGGTACATGTGACAGAATGAGAGCCATTGAAGTATCATCCCATTTTCGAATTTATTTAAAATTTGCGCAGCATATTCATCAAGATCCTAACATTGGGACAAGTATAAGCCATCGTAAAAATATTTTTTTCGGTATACCGCGATATGAGAGTAACGCCCCATATATCACTTAGAATGTACATGGCTGTTTATCTGTTTATCGATCGTTTCCCACAATCTTGTAATTGAAGTTGGAAATTAAATGTAAGTTAATAAAAAGCACAGAACACCGATTAGACATATATATTAACTTGAAGGTCAGTGGTTTTCTTTACTTATTCCCCGATCGCTAACTTTAAGACCCGCCATATAACATCACTCCAGTATACTGCATTACTTTTCTTTAATAAAACTTTGCTTTGGGCAATACTGCAGAAAGAATTCCTGCAAACTTAGAAGTGGCATTCCTCGTCTCGTTGCCTGTCTCCTTGACACTATCACGGCCGGATAGGGACATGGGGGGGGGGGGAAGCCGGCCGCACCAGACTGTCCGCCCCCCCAAAAATAAACGTACACACACACATGCATACTCTCTCTCTCTCTCTCTCTCTCTCTCTCTCTCTCTCACACACACACACACACACACACGTACATTTGTCACATGAAATTCGACCATTGTTTCATTCTTCGTCATGATTATTCGGTATTATGCCCACTTTCAGTAAATAGACAGAATTTTACTTTGGTGCCCTTTCGAGGAAAGTCAGGGTCCTTTTGAAATTTTGGACACCCCTCCCCCAACACTTTAGCTGATCCGTCTCTGACTATGGCTACAGGATCTCAACCATGTTTTTGAATCGCCAGAGTCATCTGACACGGACGCATGTATTACTTCAGTTACAGCAGTGTTATCATCAACATAATTTGTCAGATTATTGAGCATTGCGAAGCGGGCATCATTATGATGGGTTTACTTGTTCAATAAACTTTTCTTCACGAATATAAGGTCTATACAATTTTTATTTTGCGACTAAGAGCAAGACTTTTAAACTAGACTTGTCTTCTAATACTGCTAAAGCATGGTCAGCTACAAGGTGCCAGAAACGAAACAAAATCACGACGAACATATCACTTTCTCTTAGTCTGAAAGAGACTACTACGGTCTATCAGTCATATTGTATGGCACTGAATACCATTTATTCTGTATTTTATAGTGTGGTATCATGCCTTTTTCACTGCGTTTGTAAGGTAATGAAGAAGGCATAGTACCATGCAGCTAATAAATAGGGACATATGCTGATAATCAATTCGCCCCGTTATCCGTATACAAACTAAAAATATTGAAATCGGAACGTCATCGGTCCTTTCCGTACAGTCGAGAGAAGCCGTACGTGTAATTCATCGCCAAAGAGGTCTATATTCTGAACTACTGTGTTCACATGACACAGTATGGCAGCGGACGGAGACAAGCTCACAATCAGAACCTCGTCGACCTTTTTGATTGTAACATATGTCGTGCACTCCTCCCGAGGCGAACTACCAAGCCATATTCTTACAACTACTAGATTATTTCGCGGCTTGACGGAAACGTTTGAGGGTTGATCCTATTGTCGTCGACCGTCCTAACTTCGTGCCCCTCCTCGGTTCGTGTGCCATGTTTCTCACGACCTCACGCGCTTGTTCTGAGATCCTGATATCATTAATTAGTCAACACCTTTTGTTGACAGTGACAGTAACTACTGATTAAGAAATATTTAACGACATAAAATTAAAATACGTGCTGCAATTCAAATAATAGAAAGCACAACGTAAATGGCCAATTTAACTAATGCCATTTTTTTTTTGCATCAAGTTTGTAGCCCTGGAGCGCGCATTAGTTGTTCAAGTCAGGGCCGCTGTTCACATGCTGGTTGAGTGGACCTTTTTATTAGCGAGAAATCCACGACAGAGATTTGTGAAACTGCAGTGGCAATGCAGAAACGTGGTTATTGCAACATGCACTTTTTATATCATCTTTGGAAAAATGAATCGAATGGACAACTATTCAGAATGATATTTTTCACTAAAATATATTTAAAAAATAAGAGTAAAACTCTTTGCTCTTCAATAACATTGAGACAGATCTTTTTAAAAAATACACCACGTGTAAATATGGTAATTTATCGAAACTATGAAATTAAACATGCATCTTAGTTTTTCTTCTTTGATATTTTATCATCGTTTTTTAATTGCGGTTCATACGCGTGTAAAAGAAATGAAAGACATTCCAGATGGCGATATTAATAATGCAGGACATAACAAACGATCGAAATATATATATTGGCCTAATTTTCACATTCCAATCTTACGTCACGTGGCATTTATTTCAGGGGCACGAACCATGGACATACTTCCGGAAATTGACAAATCATGACACAGCTGTAAAAACGGTAGCTGGCAAAGAATCTGGCGAGTTTAAAACATTTTTCAACATAAATAAATCAACCAGATATTGTTAAACACTTTCTTTGGCAAGTATAATTAGTTTCAGTCAATATTAAAATATGGGCGTTACAATTTACGTTTAGGGCACAAACCATGGTAGATCGAGGCTACCATTATGACCCAATCGGAACATCCTTGGCTATTTCTGCATGACAAAAGTATGCTACAAATGTATGTCAAACAGTAATTTAGAAATTTCTCTGCAGAAAAGGAAATCCCAATATATCAGGACTGTCTCAGCTATTTCTATTTGGATCAATTGTGGTATTGACCGAGAAGTTTTAAAATATAAGTCTATATATGCGCGTGTTCTCAGTAAATCCTTGTTTCATAAATAGCCGAGGTGGTCACATTGCAGTTAACAGCAGATAGTCAATGTCGTATCTTTCCGATGCGAATCGAATAACATCGACTCTCCGAAAGAGACTTGGAGGTAATCGTAGTAATACATTTATAATTGGTAAGTTTGGGGCTGACGAACATCGGGCTAAATGTGAGAAGAACAACATCTCAAGATTAAGTTAATTTTAATGTTATCTTTGCACCTTTGCTATGAAAAAAAAAAATAAAGAAAAATTGTCTGCAATTACTGGTTACGATACTTTTGGTGATGACACGTCATGTAGTTATTGTGATGTTCCGAAGTTATTATGAGGTAATAAGAATAAAGGTTTACAGGCAGTTTAAAATGGCAATTATTTGCATTCGGTATCTTTTTATTTAGCATGCAAAGGAAAAGGTGGAGGATGTTCCAATTGAAATTCAAGGTATAATCTGTAGGATTTACCTCGAAGTTGGGAATGATTGTGGCCCTTCCGCCATATTTGTTCATATAACAAATTTAAAGTCGATTACTATTGCTATGTTGCTGTCTATTGCTAGGTATGAAGACATTACTCCATTGAACGTTACTGATACTAGTAATTTGACCTAATAATTCTAAGTAATAGCACCAAGAAATATTATTTAGTACTTTTACTCACCAAGATCATTTCATTGCCATTGAATTCCCTGACAAGAATAGAGTCTGGGTCTCCTTTCTGATAGCAAGTAAGTTTTCGTCCCTCGAGCGTGACAGTGGTCTGAAAGTAACGGAAAATTACAAAATATTCTAAATACATTGTTTTTCATAATTATGGCAATCACAGAAGTTTAAATTAATTTGATTTACTTAAGAAGATTATCTTAACTCCATTCTCCATTTGAGTCTCTCGAAGAATTACATAAACTGTAATGAATGCGATATCATCTCTAGCAGGTTATTCAAATATGTCATGTAATATTAGTTCCCACCTGCTTTTTATTTAAATATTTACACCGAATCTATCGTTAATTGAGTTATTGGACATAAGAGAGAAACATGTCATATGTTATATCACAATCTTTCATGTCGGCCTCTAGGAAGACCGTCAATTTGTTCTCCGCCTTTTTTTCTTTCTTACATTACCGGTGGCGGAGACCAACTGGGCTAGACACGATTAGCGCTGGTGCGTCCGAAGCTTAAATTGCTGAAGCATGTGTGGCATGCAGCAACACCCCAAGGTAAGAGTAACGTGGGGAGGGGACGGAGGTGGAGTCCTGTTCTGGTTTGCAGAAGATCATAGGTTTATTGTATATTTAACGATTCTCTCCTTTTATAAGTAAATTAATATCATTCAGTCTGACTCACATTATATACTTTAGTGTTAGTTTAAATTCTATAAAACTGGTTCTGAAACTTACATATTCTTTATTCATAATTAAATGCTTTAAATTCCATGCGTGACTATGAACGAAGCTATTGCTGTGCCAGATTAAATTCAAGAGTATTTAGTCCCGCCGTATTCAGTTCACTTAGTGCCGATCTTGTGTTCACATTGTTATGTGAAATATGCGATAATAATGCACTTTAGAAGCATCTTTTCAGTGTCAAAAATTGTACACGATATTGTCAGCTCCTTTTGGATCGTTTCGAGCGGTGGTGGACACAAACACTTGTGTGAAATGAAAACCAAAAAGAAACATGAAAAGGAATTGTATGATAGAAGTTTAGGAAATATTGTCTCTGTATGAAAATATGAGATAAGTTACTTAATTTTATATTTAATTTAATTTCTCTCTTTATACCTTTACTTTCCTACCATCGAGAGTGACTTCATCGAACTCCGTTCCCGGTTTGAATGTAACTTCTACTGTCTTGATGGGTGTTATTGTCTTTACAGTCCACTGGTCACCATGGACGCTGATTTCAGTGACGGGCTTAGCAATGTTCCCGAGCTTGCGCATCACAAGACCAACACCTAAAGATTTTTTAAAAAAACAAAAAAACAAAAACAAAAAAAAAAACAAATACAAAAAATGTAGTCGTATTAATTATTATTGTTGTTTTAAGCCTAATTGGTTGTATTACATGATAAAGTTTGAAAGCGATTATCAAAGACGGGCTCTAGTGCGTGTCTTTTTTTACAGTATCCCTTATAAAACCCTAAAACCGCAACTACTACTGCTACTATTGTTAGTAAACATAGTGGAAGTAGTAGCCATTGCCCAATTTTTGTCGTCTTCAGGATGAATATCAGCTACACAGACATGCCTACCCCAGAAAACGTTTTTGAGGAACGCCACCACCAAAAATGAGGGACAGAGCATGAAAATGAGGAACATAAGAATGTGAATAAACATAATAAATTCTCTTAAAACACCATTAAATACTAGTAATGCATATTTATAATAAATACTGTTGTATAAAACCCAGTACCCACCTATTTACAATATATACAAAATTCAAGTCCAGAAAAGATCTTGAAGTTTCCTTAATCATTGCTTTCATCTGTAGAAACAGTGAATGGGCAATTCCGCATTCTTTCAGCTAATTTTAATGTAGTATTGGCCGCTATTTCTTTAACAATAGCAGTTCCTTTTGCTCTACCACACTAAAATTGTTTAGCAATGTCAGAGTCACTAAACATAATTTTAAAAGCCTTTGAAAATGTATCAAGTGCACTCATAGGCAGATTGAGTTCAGTAATAACATCTACTAACATAATTTCAGCTCTAATTACATCACACTTAGGCACTGAAATGAAGTCGCACTTGATCCAGCCTATAATAATAATAAAAAAAAAATCCAACAATTTTCTTAAAGCGTTTAACTTCTTTTTCAAGGTTGGAATGCCTTTTTCCTGAAACATGTCTGCGTATATCGAACATTCCTCCAGACTTTATTGAAAATTCACAATTACAGGTGTTGCAGAAAGCATTTGTGTCTGCATTTTTTCCTGGCTTGAAGAATTCATACTCATCAGCGTATTCTTTACAAAAACATTGAGCGTTCTTTTGATGTAAGTTTTGAATCACTTTCTTCAATATCCAATTGCTTTTTAGAAGCCATGAATTTTTTGTCCAGAATCAAGAAACAATTCATTGTAAACAGAATATAAAAGAATCTGTGAATGTAGACTTTTGTATTAGAACCGCCTCAGATCACACGTGTTTGCAATGGCTATTTTAAACCATCGCGCATGCGCAGATTTGATAATTTCCTGTTCTGGTCGGTGATAGTATATTTTATGACATGCACATTTTTTATCCCCACTTTTGCGGATTTTCAACACTAAATGCGTATTTGCGGGACGCAAAGGCAAATTTGGGAATTTTGCGGGACTAATACGCAAAATGCGGGACGGTAGGCATGTCTGGCTGAGCCTACAGCTTTATTTTTTAGATAACTTTAGACACCTATATTTAGATAACGTTTCATCTTTAATTTAAAATAGGACGTTGTTTATTGGTCATTAAAAGTTACCTATGAAATAGATCACATCCATAAATATACTACTACTACTACTACTACTACTACTACTACTACAACTATTAATAATAATAATCGAGCCTGAAATTCGAACCCCCTTGGACAGAGGTTGAGACGGCAATGATCGAGGTCTTTAGACAACTCGGGCACCCATAGTCCCAAAAAGAAGAATAAATTCGATCCAGTTTAGATTATAAACATTTGATTCTGTGAGGGATGAGACCCGAAAATGACCTTAATCACTATGCCATGTTGCCCTTTGTTGAACGCGTGATAGTAGTATGGTACGTATCTGTCGACGCGTTATTATCCACTGAAAAAAGACGATCCAGAATTAACGTGAAACATCTTAGCTATGTTCCATTGGGCGTCACTAAATCATGTTGTTATCATTGTAATGACTTGATACCTTGACCTTTGGCTTGGTCCCGGCGAGAAACACATAGTCATTCTCTTCCTAATACATGCAAATGATTCGTCCCTCCCCATACCCATTTATATTAATATTTCACTGGGTTAGACAAAAATACAAATGGAAGAGTAGAAATTACGATTGCAAATTCTTAAAACAAAATGCTAGACCTGAAGGTTTAATCTGGAGCTTGCTTCACATTAATTCAGACAGATTTTATATACGGACTATTAAAATTGCATTATTACCACAAGCATAATATCGCAACTGAATAATATATTCCTACATTATACCATATGTGTACCCAAAACTATAACCATTGGATTATATAATATCGGGGTAAAAATAACTTCAAAAATGCGGAAAACACGCAGAGAATCCACATGTCCCAAATATTTTCACATTTGTCCTGCTAGATCACTCAAAGTGTCGTATAATTGCACCAAAGAACTATATTTGTGAAAATCTGTTGTCGGAAGAGCCACTAGAAGACTCTTCAATAAAATTTACTAAATAATTCCATCCTAACACACATATATAGTATGTGCTAAAAGACCTGTAAAGTTTCGACAACAGGAGTTAACTACCGGTACACGATCAGTAAGAAGTTCTGATGTCGAGCTAATAATACAATTTATCTTCTGACATGCAACATAATCATTGCCATTCAATTTGTTAGCGAAACCATTAGAAGACAAATGAATCACAAAAGACACATTCGCAACAAAAAAAAAAAAAAAACAACGTGAAAGTCGAGAAACACTACAACTCGAATAGACACTCAGTCGAGTCCCTCGAGATGTCACCGATTGAATCTAACCTAGGTTGGGTAGACATAGAACACACATGCAAGGAACGATAATGGATGATACAATTAAAAAATTCATGTCGAGTTTGGCCTAAATGATAAATTTTAACTAAACATCCTGTTGCAGTCTAACCAAAAAGTACAGACAGTCATCATTTTCGCACCAGACACAAGTTTTGCACTAAAATCTACCCACATAATCACATTATTATTATTATCATTATTATTATTAATAATATTATTGATCCCGACAAACAATTATCTTAACATATTTCATTCAGAACATCTTTGCCTAGGCATAACTCTACCGGGATATAATTACTTTACCGCGAACCTGGTCATTCCGTACCCAAGTAGTTTCGTACCCAAAGCAATGGTCGTTTCGTACACAAGTTGCTGGTCGTTTCGTACCCAATGCTATAGTCGTTTCGTACCTAAAGTACAAATGTAACCACCAATATCATAAAAGAGATATTTCATACGTATTTCAAACTGTTTAAAGCTGTTCAATGTTTCATTACAAGTATTATCATGTGAGAGTTAGTATCTTTGGATCGCCAGGATGAAACATTGTAATATAATAGCATATGCAATTTTTTTTTCATCAGAATAAATTATTTCTATGTTGCTTTTTTTTCCCTTTGTGATAGTTAGAGGCATACAAAATTGCAAAGGTAATTACACGAACGATCAATGCTACAATGAATCTACATGTTAGTGAAGTAAGGGCTATATATAAATGGATGATACTATTACTACTACTACTACATCTAATAATAATAATAATAATAATAATAATAATAGGAACATAATTAAGGGATAACATTATATGAATTCAACATGACCTTGTATACTTTAACGGGAAGCATAATTGAAATGTTAAGTAATCAAATGTTAAAATCTACGGACATCTAGTAAGTTGAAGCTTTCAAGCTAAATTCAATTTCATACGTGTTTGATTATTTATTTATTTTTTTGGTTTTGTTTTACTTTGGAAAAATTACACGAGGTTCCTATTTTTCAGCAGTCTTTTGATCTGGAGAAATCTAAATAAATTCCTGGTCAAGAATTATTTGACATTAATACTATATTTACCTCAATTGTTTACTGGGGATTTACCTTATCTTCGGAAATTTAAATTTGTTTCACCCAGGCACTAATAAGTATAATGATCAGAAGGCAAACTTGGAATTATATACAGTGAATTAAAATTTGTCATTAACGCATCGTTGAAAGTGTCCAAAAGTTTGCACAAGCATGCCAATGCGACCGGCAGTATACAAAAAACTGCCGCACGATTCACCCAAAACCTGCCCCAAACCACCCAAAACCTGCCCAAATCCATTACAAACATGAAGTAAATTAAACGAAGCATACTCAAAACCACAAGAAAACCTTGGAAAGAGTATTATTTTGTAGAAACAGACGACAAAATAGGCTGCATTTATTTTTGATATAGGTTGTAAACATTGAAACAAGGGAGACAAATGTTGCTATATTCATCGCCAGTGCTGGTTATCAAAAAGACCCAGTCAATAAGTAAAAACGGCCACATTGTGAAGTAAATAATGGACCACAAGTGACATTCATACCAACGAGGATAAAAACAATAATACATACACCACACTGTAAATGTTCTTGTCATTATTAGCAATTGGCTGTCGCTACGGGCTTTAGCGATAGATTGTATTTCTTCATTGCATTTTATTTAAATTCTTTTTAGAATTATCTGAAGTAAATAATTGCCCATCAATGCCATAACTCTCAAATGAGATTAACACAACATTACAAAACAACGAACAACTGAAAGTACCACATAATTTCTGTATCATCGGTTTCAGATTTCTAGCAAATATGGCATGCCTCGCCGCTAATTAAAAAATTATAAATATGTACAAAAATTATTGTTCAAAGTCTTATCAAGTACAGTTTTAAAACATGAAATGAAGTGTATCAACATTGAAATGATGAAGTTCAACTCAATTGTATTTTGCATGCTTTAAAGCAAAGCATTAATGCAATCAACATAAAGCAAGTAATGCTTGCAACCTGTGTAGTAGGTAACTAAAACTTCCTAAAATTGTACTATTGTAAACATTGCAAAGAATTTTGATATAAAACCAGATCAAAAACTGGAACAATGGAAATGCATAGCCATTCATCGACATTAGGCAAGTGTATTTCTAGTTCAATTTGCACAACCTAGGTCAATGCTCGCTATTATCACCATTTCTTTTGCGATGGTCGTTCCGCCTTTGAACGCTTTCTTTGCCCAGGTTTGCGTCCCTCATCTATTTGCGGCCGGATGCATTGGAATTTTCCATTGGATTAATGTATGTACTTCGAAGTATTGGAATTTAGTTGCTTTTGTAAAAAAATTGTAAAGAGTCTTGTCTTTTATGCTGATGTTTTTGTGCGCCAAATGGTTTCATCAATTACATATAAAGAGGAAGAGCCAAATAAATTATAATTGCAAGAGGCATATAGTGCGTGACGCAAATCTATAAACTGAGCTTGAGTTACACTATATAACCTGTTAATTAATTCGGTGTCTTGTGTTGTTCCCTATCAGCAACCTGCTTAAGTTTATTGTTGATAGATTCCGAGTTGTTGTTGGTCTAAAGACTCGTGATAGTTTTGTTTTTTTTAATGGTTTGTACACAAACATTTTAATTTTTTGACTTATGAACTTATTGAAGTACTGTGCGAAATTGGGATATTTCTTTAAATACATCGCCAGATCGTATTCTCGTTTTGCAAACTCAGCGTCATCTTGACTGAATATTAGGCCACAGTTGTAGAAGGAAATGATGTTCCTATCTCAGATGAGGATTTTAGCTCAGAAGAGGTTCCTGGACCAAATTTTTTTATCCAGCTCCTCTAGACTTATTTTGTCATATTAAACAATATTATATAAATAATGGATTATTATAAATCGCCAATAAAAAGTGTTGAATTTAATCTAACAAACAGATTTTTTTAAAAGATTCAATTCCATTAAATCAGCTTCGAGATATACTGGCATACAACCCAACATAATAAGCGATTGTATTAAAAAAGTTGGTTATCATTTATCAATCAAGCACGGATCAATATGGTTGTTTGCTGACGAAGACGATGAGCGAATAGCGGGTTGGACAACTGATCCAATGTTATTGATCGAAAATATGGTTGATGATACTGCGTTTGTTCTTCTGCAGTTAGTCGGATGTATTTTAAAATTTCTGTCATTATTTTATATAGCATTTTATATCTTTAATTGAAAAATGTTAATAAGCCAGTTAAATATATAAAATATTACATAAATATAATGTTAAAATTACGAGATACATGTATTGCTAAGAAGAGCCTTATAAAAGCAGAAAAAACTGCTACTGCATTTTCTGGTTATGATAACAGTTATAAGTTAGATAATCAAAACATTTTAGCAAATTTTAACTCCACAAATGTATTTCATCTTTGATAATGTATATTTCGACAACGAAATTGCGGAACCATATTTAACGGCTAAATCACGAAAAATATTAGTTGGAACAAATATTTCCTCAGTCGCTGATGAAATACATCAGGAAATAAATAAAAAATTGGAGGAATTTACTACATCAGGATCAGGTTGGAAATTTGAAATGATAAAAGAAGTTTTATTTCACACAATGAAATATAACGTACTCCGCGGTAGTTCTTATGTTGATCTCCCTCAAAAAATTAAAAACAAAAAATGCTGCATAAATGTCAAAAACTATGATAACGAATGTTATCGTTGGGCAATTTTATCTGCTAGACATCCTCAAAGTTCTAACTGTGATCGAGTTGAAAAATATTTGCCGTACAAAGATGAGCTAAATTTTAACGGAATAACTTTTCCAGTGGCAGAGAATTAGATACCAAAGTTTGAAAAACGATATTTCAATAAATGTTTTCGGATTAGATGAAAAAGAAAATGTTTACCCAAGATATATTTCAGCGACTGCTACATAAAATACAATAAATTTATTATTTTGTAAAGGACATTACAACTGGATAAAAAAAAATAAAAAACTTCTACTACTGCCACTGTCTTCACTGAAAAGCATACGAACTATTGATTTTTTGACAAGATCGTCACATCCATGTTTATGCAAAGAGTACCGAATGTTGTCTTTAATACGCTTAGTGCAATATTAAAATTCTGCATTACAAAAATTGTATCTTAGAGCATTTGTCAGAGCTTTTTCATCGTCCGTACCAAATATAAACTTATCATCTCCAATTTTTTCGCGAATATGCGAAAAGAACTTGTAATATGTGTTTTCGTCTGACTCCCAATGAAGACTCAGAGGACCTAAGTCAAACCTTGATTAATTCATAGAACGACAGGAGAGACACACATAATCCAAATCCAGTTTTCCCCATTGTCTTAGTTCTTCTTCACTCATGGACTGACACTGACTATGGTACCAACTGCCACACGTAATACAGTAAACACATTCAGATGCAGAAGTTGCACTACAACTGCCACAAGGATATTTCTTGGCGCGCTTTGGACCCATTTTGCACAATTGAATTAAAATAAACAAATATATTTGATGTAGCAAAGTATACTCGTTGTAGCATATATTCTGAAATGATACAAATTGCTATTGCGAACTTTATATATACCATTTAAATCAATTGCAAAATAATCGCATCATTCTCATTAATGTTAGAACATCCTACCTTTTATTTACCGACTTCTTTGATTTTTACCGCCTTCTGTTACTTCCATGGACCGCCGTTTTGTCAAAGGGTGTACTAGAATAATAGTTTGTGTGTGTGTGTGTGTGTGTGTGTGTGTGTGTATATATATATATATATATATATATATATATATATATATATATATATATATATATAATCAATTACAGAATATTCTCACCATTCTCATTCATTGTAGAACACACTACTTTTTATCTACTCACTAATTTGATTTTTACCGCCATCTATAACTTCCGTGGACAGCCGCTTTGTGACAGCATGTACTCAAATAGTTTGATTCGCACAAAAAAATTTGTGTTTTGAAGACAATTTTTTGCCTAACATTTATATGTATGCATTTATAGATCCTCGCATCTGATCGCACAAATGATTCACATGCGCAGAAGACTGCTTTATCATTATCATTAAATTTCAAGCAATGACGATTATATTCTTAAATGCAGTGACATGAAGCATAAAGAAAATCATGGATCAGCAGTAATTTTCACTTCATTATAGAAATAAAAAAATCAGTACCTTTACATGATTTAATTTTATTTTTATTTTATTTTTTTTTTGTATTTAAAACGTCAAGAAGAAATATAATATACTGCTATAGGCCTTTGCGACAACAAATTCTTAACAAAGACAATAACAAATATATGTTAAAATATTTATAATATCATGCACATGTTATTGTTGTCATCCTCGTTGATATGTATGGCACACTGATGGTCCGTTATTTACTTCACAATGAGGCCGTTTATACCTGGAACGTATTGACTGGGTCCGCATTTGACTTCATAACCAGCATAGGGGATCAATCCAGTAACATTTGTCTCCCTTTTGTCATTTCCATCCGATGTAAATACTAAATGCGGCATAATTTATCGTCTGTTTCAACAATATAATACTCTTTCCACTGTTTTCTTGTGGTTTTGGGTATGTTTCATTTGATTTACATAATGCTTGTGGTGGATTTGGGCAGGTTTTGGGCAGTTTTGAATGGTTTTGGGCAGGTTTTGGGTGAATCGTGCGGCC
>JAECUM010039455.1:0-29080 GCA_016617855.1 Megalonaias nervosa
GGTTTTCCTGGAAGTGTTTCCTGTGTGTGGTTTAGTGTATATGCTCGTTGAAGACGTGATGTACGGCTTCTAAGTTTTGGCAGTGGGGGACTCATAGTTCCTCTTGCGATATTGATTTGTAGGAATGTGCCACAACTGCCTGTTAAAAGTGATTTTCCTGTTTTGATATTGTTGATAGTTTTCATATCCTGGGTGTTCTTTATTTTTCGGTTGTTCATGTTGCGATGGACTTGATTTTGGGTTGTGAATAACATTCTTCCCTTTTTGATGATGTTGCAGATAGATTGCCATTTTACATCAATTTTTCTCCTGATTATGCTGTAAATTTCCTGTACGCTGTACTTAATTTCTTTGATTTCTGTTTCTTGTAACTTTACGTTAGCCTCCTTATCTGCTGTTTCGTTTCCCACATGTCTATGGGATGGAATCTACATGAATTCAGTTTGATATTGCCTTTTACGCGTAATAGATAACGACACAGAAATAGAACTGAGTGATTGTATTATATTCATCGTGTTGCATACAGACTAAACAAGATGCAACGAGTGTTACAGCTGGCATATACATGGGTTCTTACATACACCACGTGACACACATTGCTCTGTAATGTAATGGAGGCTGTGATATTGGTCTTTCTCCAGTCATTATGATTCATAACTGAGAGTCATATTGCATGCATATCTATGACTCATAGGTTATCAACAAGGTTCCATATAGATAGTAGAATTGTGTTTAGTACTGTTACTAGCGAAGAAAATTCCGAAACGTGTGAAAGGGGTAGATACTATAAAGCCCCTATATGGCCCAAAAATTCACATATTTTATAAAACGTAGTTGTTCTGATAATTCCAAGGCCAAAAAGTATCAACATTTGAAAAACCTAATATTGCAACTAATTTGTGAAAATTATGTGGCATGAGGTCAAAGGCACATGCTCATAACGTCACATTTGCCTATAAAATAGCCATTTTGTGCTAAAACTGGAGTTACTTTTTATAAATTAAGATAGTCCACATACGGCATCTAACTTCATATTTTTGCAGAATATAAAGGTATGCGTGAATAACCTTTTACTAAAATATCATTTCTACTGCAATTAACGCATACAAATTTTTGACATACGGGCCACACAATTCAAGTACAGAGTATCGAAAAATGCCATCTTTCTCCTTTGGAAAAAAGAATTGACATTGAAAGGTCGAGTGTCATTTCTATTATTTTTGTCTTTATTGTCAGCGCCGTTTGGGACATTCCGAATATTGGGACGAACGTAGTTAATATAGTAGAGGCGCATGAAGGGCGACAACCCACAATACAACAAGAAGCTGAATACAGTATTATTTTACTAACTCGGTCGAAAAGATATGGAATGGTGACAGAAATAATGAGCACAGTGTATCTGTACCTTGCCATGGTCATTTACATTTACTGTTTTAATTCGTATTGTAGACTATATTCTCCAGCTGACAATAACAACAAGAAAATCAAACTAAAGGCAGTACGTATCGATGAAGTTGTGGTAAAAATGTATTTGTTCTAGCAGCAGCAAACGTAGTAAGTAAAAGAAGCAGCAACAGCAGCTGTAATAGTAGAAGTCCAAAATCCTTTTGTTTCCCCCATACATATATCTCCCTCAAGTAGTCATGTTGGGAATGCCTTCCAAAGTCATGACTGATCGTAATGTCAGCGTGCCCGCTCCAACACCTGTCCTGTTTGCAGCTTGTAGTCTTTACCATCTGTGGCACTTTGCAAACTAGCTCCATCTTTGCGTTATTTATGTCATCCTTCTATATTCTGCGCTAGAATTTCACGCCCCTTTTGTAAGGCGCCGAGTTAGCTCCGATGGTAAAACGTCTTACTCGTAAGTGTCGCGGGTTCGATACCCGTCCATGTCACCATGTCAGCCCGGGTCGGTTGCCTCAGTGTGTCGTCAGGAAAGGCACTTAGTTCTCATTTCCTAGATATGATACATCCAAGCATGTGTTAATAGTGGCATTACCACTATCCATCCATCCATCCATCCATCCATACTGTATAATTACATTCAGGCGCACATTGATGAATATGATGGCTTGGCATGTATTAGAACTGGAAAGGTTTTGTTTATCAATTGTCTATAAAAATAACACACAACATGGTGACAAGAAATTCTTGTCTACTAGACTTAAAGAAATGTGAATATTGAAGTTGTTTTCTGAAATATTTCACACACTTTCTTAATTTATTTTTTACATTTACTCCAAAAGGACGCATACAAATGCATAAAGACATGAGTAGAGAAGAACTGGTCATATGTGCAGGAGAATTTAATGCTTAAAATTGTACGTGTGTTACAGTTCATGTACCCAAAGTTCAATTCAAGAGGAAAATCATAGACAGTTTTCTAATTCTATCACGAACATATATTGTCTCGCTTGACAAGGCATAATCCATACACTTTTGCGCTATAGATAATCTTTTGAAGCGCATGTCACCAACAGTAACGCTGGCTATCAATGACGTGACATTGCGACGTCATTGCAGGATTCCCAATCAATGGCTCAGTAAGACCCTCGTGCTCTGTATATAATACTAGGTGAATCAGAGTGCAGTTGGTGTAAAGTTAATTTATAACGCCAGAACGAGGCTTTCCTGAGTTTTCCAAAAATGATTTTGATTAGCTGCTGAGATGAGGTGACGTAATATGGTATTGTGATGACGAGAATATGGTAACACAGACATTATTGCTGCGTGATTTAGACACATCTCATGCATTGGTGTCTATTAACAAAGTGATGTTTAACAATACCCGTCGATCTTACAATATAATTGTGACTTCAATGATTGTAAATCCTTAAAATAAACTTTGTACTCATGGATGCGATTTGATCCTCCTTAGAGAGGCCAAAATCGTTCTGATCTTTATAAACGGTGTATTTGCATGAGTTTTAATATGAAATAAATGTAAAAAGAAAAGTCAAGTGACTCTTTAATTTTATAGACGGTATCGAAATCGTCGTCTCTCAAATGGTCACTGCAGACTATCTCGCCTGTAACTGGTCGGATAACGCACGGTACCATCTACTTAACAACGAAAGTAGAAATGCAGTTCCCTACAGCACGTCACTTACGCTTTGTCTTAACGGAAATTGCCTAGCGCGAAATCGGCTTGGTACGTTTTTCCTTGTGCGATAAAATATCGATGTTTTGTGGTCATTATTTTCATTAATGATGAGGTATTTGACATAATACCTTTAAAATCACATCTAGACGATTAAATTTTCATATAAACGAAAGTTGTGTGAGCACACTAGTAGACCTTTAATAGAAAATGAAGACTATTGTTATAACCAAGAACTAGTTTTTGCCTAATATATTGTTTAGCAGCAGGATCTAAATGAATTAGCATGCAAATACAAATTTATTAGGATCTTTCTCATTATGGAGTTAAGAAACTAATTTGCTTGAACAATTGCATTCAGCTAAACAGACTGAATAAGGGAGTGACACTGAATGAAGTCTACCATTGGATTATTGGTAAGTGTTTGTGTGCTAATGTTTTTCTTCCTTCAATAATTCGTGGAGGTAACACATTTTACAAAGCCTTGAAATGTACCACTTGCGTATATCTAAGGTTACTGGATATATGTTTGGTCGTGTCATCTATAGCTCAGTGAATTAAGGTAAGTAGTTAAGTGTGCTAGTAGTAGTAACAGTAACAGCTGTAGGGGAAACAAGAGCAGTAATAGTTGTTTGATATGAACAATAAGTATCGTTTTGCTGGCCTATGTTAACTTTCTTTCAACGAAATGAATAGTAGTAGTAGTAGTTGTAGTTGTAGTAGTGACAACAATAGCAGAAGTGTTTATTGCGATTGTGTATTTAGCGGTATATGCTGTGGTGAAAACAGTATAAGTACCAGAAGCAGCAACAATAATAATCAAAGCTGGTATTTAGATGTGAAAGTTTTCATCTACGTAATTATAGCGTGTAACTTTTATCACAAGTAGGGCAGTGAGAATTCTTATTTACACCCTACTCAGCGAAAATTCCGCTCTACAGCGTACCTACGGCAGTTACCGAATTCAGTGTAGTAGAGTATCCTAGTGTGTACTCAAGAAACAATTGTCTGATTACAACTATATCCATTTGTAATTGGACTTCATAACATGTCCTTCCAGAACAACATACATGGATGATAACGTGTATAAGCGTAGCTGCAAATATGTTCGCCATCTGCCGATACTTATTCTTTGCACTGTGATACTAGTGTTTCAGGACGCCATTATAAACTTCTACCTTATCTCCTATTTTAGCAAATATTGTTTGGTCTGGCTGGCGTCAGATATCGCTGTTATTATCATCTTCATCGTCACATTTTTGATGTCTTGCAATCACCTCAGGAAGGAGAGGACAAGAAAGCCAGACGACCCTCCATCACACTCATTCCATCTGCCACTGAGCGTTATTTCATGGGCTATATTTGCAGCTGTACTCAGCTCCAAGTATGCTTTTCTTCTAAAATACGTAGCAACGGAATTAAATGAATTGGATTTCTTTGGTCCCAATACTTTAAAGACAACCGTCGCGCTGGCCGGGGTTGTGTTTTCTCTTCTATTGTCATCTCAACACGACACTAAACCTAGGAGCGACAGGAGGCGGTACATAGACGAATTAACATTAACGGTTGCCTTTGACATTCTTGACGGCGTAGACAACACGGAAATTCTTTTCGAAAAGGAGGGCAGAGAATTATTTATTCAAGGGATGAATTACATCATTATTGCATTTTGTTGCTTGAATTTTCTACTCCCTACTATCCCACTTCTTGCCCTTTCTCGAACTAAATTTGGTGAGGAGAAAGTCTCACACAGACTCGTATTGATACGCAAGCTGTTTCTAGCATACTTGGTGAATCTCCCCCTTCTAATAACACGAATGATAATTTGGCATGGCAGTAGTAGAGTCGTTTCCATTTTCTCCCTCAAAAATATCGTCATCATCACAGTTATATCATATGAAGTCTACGAACATTTCCACGAAAAGGAGGAAACAGCAGTCATTAGCCGTGAGAGTTGTGGCGGTGGTTGTGTTACAGATGGAGTGTCGAGAGATAAATATTGAAGCTATTCGAGGAGGCGTGCTTTCACGTGACAATCTAGTACAGGACAATTTCCATAAAAGTCAGATTCAGTGCATACGTTACTCGAAGACCTGCTCATTCCTTGTGTAAAGTGTTATTTTGTCGACATTGCTAGAAAATCATAAACTGCCATAAAAGTGGAACTAAACATTTTAATCCGTTTTGAGTTTTTTGCAACTTTTACCTTGCCTTTATAACCTACAGTTTGCAGAATAATGGAACTCTCTACAAATCTATTCGTGCATATATATATATATATATATATATATATATATATATATATATATATATATATATATATATATATATATATGGACATATTGACATATAAATTGTCTTGGAAGGTAGCAATCACTTGTTTCCTCATGGATTTTAATGTAGTGGTCACTGAGTTAAAAGTCATTGACTTAGTAGATTAAATGCAATCTTCCCCCCTCCCTTCTACTCCTACAGTTTCCTTCGCTTCTACTCCTACTGCTCCCTTCGCTTCTATTCCTACAGTTTCCTTCGCTTTTGTTCTTACAGTTTCCCTCGCTTCTACTCCTACAGTTTCCTTCGCTTTTGTTCTTACAGTTTCCCTCGCTTCTACTCCTAAAGTTTCCTTCGCTTCTACTCCTACAGTTCCTTTAACATTTCTACTACGTTTCTCTCCGTTGTTTAGGCCATAGACAACGAGTAATTATTGCTTGCCTTTTTCAATGCAAACTTTCATGTGTCATCTATTTTCTTGTCAATTTTCTATTTTAGCGATTTCCATCTTACAGTAAAATGTATATATCAACATAATTCTTCCATGTTCTACATTTTGTCATTGAATTATAACGTGTTATAAAGTACGTATTATCCTGAGTTTGTTGCAGGTCTGTCTCACACTCTCTATTATTAATTAATTCAATTTTAATACGCTTCTATTGCCAAAAAGAAAACAGATGGTTAAACTGATCTAGAAATCAAGTTAAACTCCATAGATAATTACAGTGCAGATTTAATGGCCACATCTCGAGTATTTAAAATGGACCGTTCAGCCAAACTAAAAAGTCACTTGCCTAGTGCGGAATGGCCATGTCGCCTTATTCCTCACGCTGGGGGGTGGGGGTGGTGGTGGTGGAGAACGCTAGTGGTCGTCGAATGGTTGTAACCAATCCTCACTGTATCGGGATGGCTAGTGTGACACTTTGGGGTTTTGCTTTCTCTTGCCATTTATTTGTTCTTTTATCTATCTGTGTTTATCGTAATTATGCATCTTATGACTAGTAGCTTTATGCATATCGTTTTATTATCTTCACTTAGTTTCTCTGTCGTCTTTTTACTTTAATAATATGCATGCGTTAGCCTGATTAGCGTGCTTGAAAAAGTATTTTATATCTTTGTAAATGTTTGTAACACGTTTTTGCTTTTATCTTCACACCGTGTATTCCATTAACCGCATCATCGCTTTTTCTTTGTGTTCAATTAGTTGCAGGCTTTTAGTTTAATATGTCTCTTAATGAACTTTGCACACATTGGCGTCGTCTTATTTGTTTGTAGTAAAGCCTATAGTTCTAATTCCAACTTTGGATGTGCATCGTTCCACCCCTGGGTCATGATTTAAGGTTAGCTTTATCTAGCTCGTTTTAGTTTTGATACAAGTGGGAACGTTGTAAAGCTCATGTCCACACTCCTATTCTCCTACATTTTCTTATGATCTCATGACCTAACTTCTCTATAGTGTGATGACACCGAAAGGAATAGGTCAATATATTGAAATACTGAAACTCAGCTCTTCGCATTGTACTAAAATCTTGATATCTAATGTATGGCAAATCCATAAAGCGATCCATCGGGTTTTGTCCTCATGTAGATAAATTATGTATTCTTTTGCGTGCTGCATTAGTTTCTAACATCATTCCACGCTCAAAGATGGTCTTTTCTGCGTATATAGCTATATCTTACTTTGTAAGTGTATAAAGTTTATCTTTCTCGTTACACTGCATCGCTAATATCTCAATTTATAGTCATCGTGCCGACAATTTCGGATTGGACAATTTAGACATTTATGAATTTACGGGTTTTATGGTAGGCCAGTATTCTACTATAGTCGCTATTTTAAAAATGTAATCTCATCGCAGCCGGAAAATGTTTAATTATTCATGGGGAAACTAGAATTCTCAAACAAATCACTAAATAATGTCTGGAAAAAGGCAAACATACAGCTTGATAGACTTACGTACAGAGGAACAAAATAAATACAGTTAGAAACAGAAAGCAAGAAATACTTTTAAGACGGCTATATCTTGGAAAATCGTCTTAATCAGTTTTACAGTCAATGACATAATACCAAGTAAGACACAAGTCAATAACCTGTACATGTTTATTAGTCATAGAAAGCAGTAGCCATAAAACTTACTCCTCGTACTATGATCGGTCGAATAAACTAATGATGATAAGGAAGGGCAGGCAGCAAATAATACTTGATAACCTGATATATATATATATATATATATATATATATATATATATATATATATATATATATATATATATATATATATATATATATATATAGTTTCTTAACTAAATACTCCATATGATGTATTTTTAAGTTCTAAATAAAAATGGTGCAACTCGGACAGCCAATATGGCGACCATAACAGCCATCTTGAAAGACTTCTTATGACCCATAATCAAAATGGTACTGATCTGACCTAAAATATAACTTGAAAATCTTTCCATAGTTACTCCTCCAGAATGGATGGTTATATTAAACGGGTTTTCATAACTGACTTCTTATAACGTTTACTTGCGCTTAAATGAATATCGTGCCTTTCAAAGATCCAAAATGGCTGCCAATGTGACAACCTTCAAAATCTTGTTAACGCTACTTCTCCTGAGATGGTGTTCATATCTACATATATATCTGACTCGATAGCCAATTTAAACAGCAGCAATTTGTTTGGTCGGTTTAATAGAACGTCTGTTAATAAAGTATCGGTTCTAGATGCAACAAAATTAGTACCTAACAGAAGCAGCAACAGCAATAATAGAATTAGTACTGTGGAGTCCTGTAGGTTTTCTTAACCCTGAAACAGCTCTGCCTTGAATCATTATCAAAATTATGATCAATCATTGCATCAAATGAAGAGACAAATGATGGACTCAATATTGGTCATAGTGCATGTCATGGCGCTATGTACCCTTCTTTATGTCGTAATGCAGGTAACCTTTACGAACTGTAATCCGTCCCGTAACGATATTTACCTTTGAATTTGCCCATTCCTGCGTGTATCTTTGTTTTGTATGCCTTTTCTGGAGATTCGTAATCTTGCTCATCACTATATAATCAGGACCGTGTTGTTGTTCCGTTAAACAACAAACATACATACATACATACATACATACATACATACATACATACATACATACATACATACATTTACATGCATGCATGCATACATACATACTTTTATCCCAATTTCTTTAGGTGTCCATGCAGACACAATCGGTTAATAATAGTGATATTATGTTTGCCATAATGTGCATACTTGTTATTTACTCGTCTTGGTGACGTAGAATAGGCGCTGTGCACCCTTTCTTAATTAATGTCATAAGGCAGGTAACCTTCTAGCAATGGAATCCGTCCCTTGATGCTATTAACTTTAGTTTAACTCTTTGGTGCCTTTATCTTTATTTTGTATGCCTTTTTGGAGATTCTTAAACTTACTCAGTACTCTATAGCCATAAATTGTGTTGATTAAACGCAATACATACATACATACGTACATACATACATATATGACTTTAATAATTGCAGCGTCTTAAAATGTTTGACTTTGTATCACGGGTGTGATTTGACTGTCACGTTTGCTAAGCCCCAGCTATAAAGTCATGTATAAACTATACTCTACCTGTCTTGGGAATATTACCGCGGCCTTGTGTTTGATCTCTAATGATTTCCGCTGGGTTAGTGTTAAACTCTTACGCAAGGTTACCATGACCAGCCAGAGACCGGAAACTTGAGTCGGCAAAGGGGACAGGTAATGTCATTTAACAAAGGCTTGCTGTTATTACACCTATATGTTAAAGGTTAGTTCAAGGATCAAAATGAAAGTCCACGGGGTGAACAAGGCGTGTTATTATCCGTTCCCACGTTGACAGACAGAGAGAGGGACATTGTCCACTAAGTTTGATTGAATCGGTCCACAGTGATATCCAATCAGAATTGAGATAGAGGGCGTGATTACAATTTAGACCCGAATGATACCTTCCGAAATCGTACGAGCAATTTAGTATTCGCCTAGAAGGGTTGCAGATCAATAGGGTTTACTCCGAGAAAGAAGCCACTCGTAATCATGCGGCAAAATTTAGAGGTAGGTTCTAAGGAAAGACAAAGCTTCGAAAAGGCCAGTAAAAGTTATTTGCTCGATTTTTGCAGACTATTACGACATCATAATTGTAATTATTTGTAGTATGTACACTTAATTGCTAGGATCGTTTAGTATGTAGAATTACCTTTGCAGTGTTTTATTTACATGCGTATTTGAGAAATGGGCTTGAGCCTTACGTAGAGAATTATTAGATGCGAGGAGGAATTATGTAGATTGTTAGCTTGTGGCCAGAATTAATTTTGTAATCGCTATGAGGTTAGTTCGTAGTAAACCAGTGCATTTATTAATGCGTTATGTTAGAATTTACACGTGCTTGAATTGTGAATTTGGAAACAAGGTTGAAGTATGTAAGATTAGTTACTATGGACGAATGCATATATCAGAGCATGGATATTTAAATATTTGCATACTTTGTATGAGTTGTAAGGTAAATAAATACGTCTGATTATTGTGATATGGTTTGGTATAATGGGATTAGGAATTCGTACTCATATGAAGGAATTTATTGATGTATGTATAAGAAGTAATTGATACCTTGCTGTATTATGACGTTTGTTGTACCATACAAGAACGTATTGGTATCTCGATGTGAACGAATGTGTGACCTAAGAAATTTGATAGCCGTTATCTGATGATAGGCTGTGCGTAGTGTGAGATGAGAGGTCTAAGAAAGAAGACTTTACCGTCCTTGAGTTTTCACAGGTATCATTTTAGGGAACAGAGAACTTCCGGTTCCATTGGGTCCCAAGTCTTCAAGAGTCGGAGACAGAATTAAGACTGTAGACGAGACAGTCGAAGTCGACAGAAGTGTAGTCGTGGGGGAGAAGGTGGAGGAGGAGGAGAAAGAGTCTAGAGAAAGTCGAAGAGGAGGGGAGAAGGAATTTGGAGAAAGGTCGGAGAGGAAGAGGAGAAGGAATTGGGAGAAATAAGAGAGAGAAAGGATACAACCGATGAGTAGAAATACAAGGACAGATGGAAATCAATCTCACTGCTAATCAAGTAATGCAACAGGCTTATTAAAGGGTCGAGCGGAAGGAGTGTAATTGGAAATTTGAGTCATTTGATTATTTAATTGTTATTAAATTGTTATTCATTGAATCTCAGCCTTTTTTGTATATTTAACCATCTAACCGCCGGCATTGCTGACTGGGACCTTGGAGCTTTGCATCTATCTTTCACTAAAGTTCACTTCCAACAAGATTGAGCCTGGGTGGGACTTTATAATAGTTTAAATAAAATATTGGGAGCACCCCACCCCAGCCATATAGTTTGTCACATTGACCTACTTTCGAGAATCCAAAATCGCTCCGAACTTTGTTACCCGCTAAATCAAAGTTGTATTTTGCATGTGTTTTCATGTGAAATATATGAAAAAAAAAAAAAAAAAAAACCACAAGAGAATCTGTACAACTATGAGAAGGCTGTACGTAAATTGTAATAGTTGTGATTTTTATCAAACAGTTATTTTCCTTTCAGTAGAGCAAAATTCTCCTGTGTGACACATAAATGAAACTATAACTTTAAGATTTCATCTTCATTAAATATTGGAACAAAATAAAGATATTATGATCTGACTAGCATTAGGATAGCTCCCCAATTTGGTTTCAGCCCTTATCATTTGCAAAAATGGATAACGCTTAAGAAAATCTGCATCCGCTAAATATATTAGCAGATGACATTGTATATGAGTATACTTCCATGTGTAAAGCTATTTAGATCTATACCTGGCTTATCTCACGGGTGTGTGTAGAAGTGGAGATGTCACCACATTTTGCCAGTATTTCCTTCCAAAACTAAATCATCCAATAAGCGGTTTGCGTAATTTACTATGTACGAATAAGAAAAACAAAATGTGTCTTCAAGATTAGCAGTCATACACAGCTTGAGAAGTTCAATCGTTTAACATTATTTAAATGGAAAAGACTTCAACTAGTCCATAGTTCCAAGAAACTGATAAAACTGCAATGAACATTTGCAAGTTCTATCATTGGAGCTGCTAAAGAGCTTGTCTCTTAATAATGGTTTTCGAAGATTCTGTCGACTTTGCCAGAGTTAAGATAATAACTGAATTTTAAATTATAAATGAACTATAGAAGCAATAACCTGTGTTAGAAATATTCCTTGTACAACACATGCTGGCGTTTGGATGTAATAGTCTTCATATAATTATAACAAGATTTCATCCTAACTAGGCCAGTGCGACTTCTAACTTTTAGAATCTGCTAATCATCAAAGAAAAAAAAACAGCACCAAATTCAGTGTGGTAGATTACGTGAGCGTGTACTTAAAGAACAATTGTTTGATTGAAACTGTATCGATTATTGTTCAGTATTTATTTTAAAACAAATAATTGGATTTATTGCCTAGAGGAAATGGGACCTAAGTGCCCTTTGAGTGCGTGTGTAACTTGGATTTTTAACGTAACTTTAACAATTTTTCAGTCATATCGCTACGATGTCTGCAGTGTGGCACTTTATAGTGATGTCCAGCACTGGGGCACCATGCCGCAGACATATAGCATGATGTCCCACCCAGTCACATTATCCTGAAACCGACCAGTCCTAACACTAACCACGTAATGCTGAGCGCCAAGCGAGGCAGCTGTTAGTACCATTTTTATAAGTCTTTGGTATGACTCGGCTGGGGATCGAACCCACGACCATCCGCATCTGAGGCGGACGTTCTAACCACTAGGCCACCGGAGTGGTTTAAGTGCCCTTTGAAAGAATACGCCCATGCTGGCTTGGGCGTGTATCAGACCCTTGCATTATAGGTATGACACTCCACCAACCGAGCCACCGCTCTTTCCTCTATGGAAAGAGAAAGAGCAACTTTGAACTGGTCCAGGCTTTAGGAGATTTAGATAACATCACACATTGTACCAGGCTCCGTTTGATTATTCACTCAAACCTTCTGCAAACTGTTGTCTGACTGCATTGTCATAGTATCAGTTGAGTTTATATCAGACTGGCCTTGTCGCATCCTAATCTGGTTACGTCTTGTAAGCTGAAGCCTTCATGAGCCTCATTGTATGGTATCATCAGCAGTATTGGCACTAGAGTTACGGTAATCTCACTATGTTCGAGAATGGTATTCCTAACTAATGCTGCGACCTCCTCAAAAATTATCATTCTTTTCACGAAATCTTTAGTTGTAAGAAACGATTTTCCTCAATGTTTCTGAATTATATTGTTTTCATAGATTGATATTAATTGTCGAATTAGTCCAACAATTCATATACGAACTAGTTACTTGTAGACTTAAGAAATACTCATAATATTCCTAATTTCAAGGAAAATGGAAAGAAAGTCACGGGAATATGTCACGAAAAGTAATACTTTTCCAAGTGAAAGAACTGAAGGAAAAAATCACAAGGCAAATTTGGATACCATAAAGTATAACCCTACAAGGTTTAAAGTAATATAATTTTATTAATTCATCTATCGGCAAAAATACATTAAAGCATAATTAATATAGTTGTATATGTTAATTATAAGGATGACCGATTCTACTTTTGAATAAGAATCCAGGGTTTGCTTGGACGGAGTAACAAAGCATAATTATAATGGTTTCTCGCCCTCTGGTGCAAACAATAGATAAAGCATACATCCACTTTTCTCACATAGGATCTGCAACATGTCATGTATCATTTAAGTACCGATGTGTTGACCACATTAATATTCATCTGTATATTCAAATGAAACAATTTTGATATTGCAAGTCCTTGGAGTTTCCAAACACAGCGAGTACACAGCATTCGAGTTACGAAAAAAGAAGAGATGCGTGACAAGATCGAGGCAATAAAATGCAATTATGTTTTAAAAAATGGAGACATCAAGATCCGAACCACCAAATATTAAAATGATATGTGAAGTGCTACTCAATTCACTGTGGCCGCTGCATGAATCCAAAGTTCTCATAACAGGAGTCGTCCAGCTGATCCTGAACATAATCCTTATTTTTTACACCATGTTAATTTTTGTAACGTTTGTAATGACACTTTCAGAAACGTTTAGCTCGAATATTGAAATGGTTTCAAATCCTATTTTTAACTGATATTGCAGCAACTGAAATACAAAGCGTTGACAGGCGCACGAGACTATAGACGAACAGATTACGGTAATGGTAGTCCTGTGTATCAAGCGATTTGCTTTTGACCCAAATTATCAGAAAAAATATGTGTAAGCAGTATCATTAGAGACGTGATGAGTAACAATATTTCTTATCAATGTTGTGATTAAGTGAAAGACACGAATTTTGTACGTCGAAACAGATATGAAATATGACTGACTGCTAAATGATCGAATGATTTCGTTCTGCGTTGATCGTACACTACTTCTTTCTGCGCATGGATGTAGTTCGCGCTTAAGCTTTTGTTTCTGATTTACGTGTTTAATACCCTTTGCAATTATAAACGACATTGATCGAGTTTATAAAAAGGCAATCAACTACAACTGGTCACTTTCAGATATATGTAGCCTCACGGTACTCTCAGTATTTTGATTTATTCAACTGGCTGCACTTAGTAAGGGTACGTGCCTTATAAGGGATTGTCATATCGCCCTTTTTGCCATGGAGAGAGACTATCGTGATCGCCACAATTTCGAAACCATTCCTAATCGACTAAGACGGCAGCGGTATATCCCCAATATAATGCATGTTATTATATGTATTTGCATTCCTGAGCACAATTAACAACCGATATCATCTGAAAGTTTCAAAGGAAATCTGAAAAAAAAATGTTGCCAATTGTTATATTAAAGGTCACATTCCATAGTCATATGTAGGACCTAAAACAATATAATAAAATCTCCATGTGTTTCCAGGGATGTCGAGCTGTTCTATATATTTCCATAATGATCTTCATGATTTTTCTGTTGGAGCTGATCATTTAATGACCGTTTTAAAGACTGAAGGGTCTATTGAAGCATTAGAATGGTGACCACAGGTCAAGATCAATACTTTATCTTCTGTAAAGAGCGACCTACGGAGAAATTAATTACTGCCAGTAGTACGCAATAAATCTAAAATGTGCAATGATGAATTTATGAAGAAAGTAGGTACCTCGAAAACAAAAGTTACAGAATTATCTCAAATATATTAAGATGTATTGAATATTAAAATGAATTGACCAGCACTGAGTATGTATAGACTGCACTGATAGATTGCACATAAAGGGTATCGCGATGATGCTGCATGTATTCCCTGAATGGTTGAAACTTTTCGGAAAATGATACAATTGTGCAGAAGCAATACAGAACTCGAATGATTCGATTGGTAAAGGTGACCTAGAACCAATGAAAAAATCGCAGCAGTTATTTTCAGTAAAGGCACTTTTCGCAAATATTACATAAAACTTACAAGAAATTGAATCTTTATGACTTTGAGTTCCTAAATGTCCTATGCTACCCATTATTCTAAGAGCCAAGAGATACTGTGCATAGAATCTTCCATTTTCTAATTGCTAGAAATGTGTCAATATTATTTAGCTAATAATAAGCTCTACCATTCAAGGATGGTCCTCTTCAATATTACAGAAACATAGACTCTTAACAGGTCTGACCATGCATTATTCAACACATTAATTATTTTGTTAATAGTTTCAGAATTACTTTCTATGCAAAGGAAATGGTCAAGGCATCGGGCTTTCTAAAAGGTGAAAAAAGTATATGTTGGATTATCTGGAATCCAATTGAATCACACAGCACATACCAGGTGTTAATTTCAGTATCCGGGGTCAGGACCATGAGACCACTTTCTTCCAGTGCACTGGGTCTAGATCCTAAGGCCACATTTCCCCAGTACCCTGGGTCTGGATATTAAAGCCACTTTCCTCCGGTACCCTGAGTCTGGATCTTAAGGCCATTTTCAGAAAAGCGCCATAAAGCTAGCAAACAAAATGGCCTACAAAGAACAAGACCCACATAAGGCATTACCTAAAAATGGGCAATACTCTTAATTTGTAAACAGCGAATTTAATGAGTCCACATCATTCGAGTCATTTAAAGAGTAGAGATGCACACCATGATCAAAGCAATAAAATACGTTTACATGGATTTGATGTGCAAGAATAAAAATCAAAGCCTAACAAGATCTCACCAACTATACAGATCTAAATCGATGAACATAAATTGGAAAATTTAATAACAAATGAGGCCGTATGTAAATATAATTGCAAAAAATGGATCATTATAAACGTTATTCGGATCTTATAAAGAAGGATAAAATCAAATTGAATAAATACGCCTTTAAGTTTGAAAAATCTTACGTCACTAGGGTTTCACGTCTTCAACGAAGGATATAAATATGGAAGGATGGAAAAAATAATTCTCTAAAAATCATAATAAAAGGTCGAAAACACTATAACTTGTATATTTAAGTTGTGATCAGGATTTATTCCAAAGATTGTTGGTTGTCATGAGATACCAACAATAAATTGATTTGAACGAATTCATAGACAGCTTGATCCTACTGGGCTAAAATAACCTAGATATATTCAATGAATAGGAAGTATGTCAAAGGGAAAGACTGATACTGTTGGACTAAAATAGCTTAAGAAAGTTCCCTGGATAGTATTTCAAAGGAAAAGACTGATCGTGTTTGACAAAGATAGCCTAGATAAGTTCGATGAATAATATTTCAAAAGGAAATATACTGGATAATTGTGTAATGAACATTACCTCTGTTACGAATTTACAATGTAATTACTATGTATCATTTCCTAGATGAGATGTGTGCTTCATGTATGGTAATATGTATAATGTACTTATCTAGGACACATCTTTCAGCGTTTATCAAGTGAATTTTGTTACCTGCATTGTGTATTGAATCACACTGACTCACGATGTTTTGACACCATGTGATAAATAGATTCGGTATGTATTGTAACCTTGTATAATTATTTTGTGCATATTTAACGTGTTAGTTATAGCAGTATAATGAAATTACCTTGTATCATTTATAATTCCACCAGGACGTGGTCAATTTATTCCACAATTCTAATGTTTTGCTGTACACTCGCTGTCAATACATACTAATCCGCCATTTGCACTCTTTTGGTCAGCAAGCGCTATGGAATCTGACTGGCTATTGGTCACATGATCTTTTTGCATAAATAGCACCACGTACATGTAATGTAGAGCTTCACTGTTATCTTGTCCAGCGTTCGGAGCAGACGGAAGTAAAGTATCGTTTGACATTATAAACATTTCATCCATTCTAGAATGTCTCAAGCTATGTTAGATAAACATAGTCAAGTCGCAATGGTTAGGTCCTAATGAAATTTGATACGCTTGCTTGACATTACGGGTAATTCCAGAATTTATTTATTATTCATGAGGTGACGTCTGCTACCGTATTGGTTGACATGATTTCACCTTCGGTGAATTATTACCGCGATTAACCATTATAAGTGAAGGCGAAAGATCATTACAAACTATATAATCCTGGGAAACATACATATTGTTCCCTCTTGAACTGATATGTAAGTAGATTAATGTTAAGCCGCTACTAAACCGTCACTCTTCACGGTGAACTCGCGTTGCACCTTCACCTTACGACACGAAGCACCTTCAGCTCCTGAAGGTTAATACTTCAACTTCACCTTATTCACTGCCACGACTTAAGCAACTATTTCTTGTACTTCCATAACGTGAATTTTATGTGATATAAATCATTACAAATATGTTCTGAAATCCACTCAGAGGTGGAGAAGGTGCAATTATATTTGAAGCTCCATTGTACCTTCCCCCACGGGAGTCCATCACCTTTGTCTCCCGTGATTCTCTGGTTTACATAAGTCTGGTATTAAATCCTAAATGTTTATGATTATGTAACTATATTTACATTCAGTAATTGCTTGTTCACATGCTCTTGTACTTAATGTAACTTACAAATAGATAATTTCGATGTTGATTCTATACGGTCTTGTATTATTCTTTCTAATCAAAAGCTAGACCAGAGGACCCCAAAAATATTGTAGCCCGGAGAGGCCTTTACAATTGTACCAGCCAGTAAACATGTCAACCAAAGTGTTACGTATATGTAATTAAATTGCTTGTGTGTTATTTTAAAATTCTTTTTTATTTTATTTTTGTTTCATTACATTTTATTGTAATAATTATTTTCACGGGATTCGAAATTCGTTTAGTAATGTTGTTTATCTAAGACGTAAATGGTGTTACATGAGCAATGTTTTTAGTTCACCTTGGTCCGCGGTAGTGTAAGCGCTACGCGAAAACGATTGGCTATTGCTAAGGTCATTTCGTCTAGTCTGAATAAACAATGTTTTATTTTTATATTTATTTCAGAGTTAGAGTGTTCTTCCTACGTGACAAATGACATTTTTCTTATTGCGTTGTCCAAGTGTTAAGAGACCACGTAATCTATCTCACTATAACGGGATGATAATTTGTCGCATATAATAACCCTTTCTAAGCGCTCGTCAGTCAGTTGTATTTCGGAAACCTTGAAGGCTGGATAGGATTTTATTGTTGAAACCAGATTGTTTTTGAAGTTCATTTGTTTTTGGAATTTAATAATTTATTCTCTAGCAAAACAAGCGAGTGTACTGTTTTATAAATTCTGGGAGAAAGAAATTCAGTGGAAATTTATTCTGGAATTTTTCGGAAATATAAACTGTGATTCAACTGAGGAATTGTTGCTATTGTACAAGGACCACATCTGACGTCATCGCCTTCCATATTGGAACGTCGTCGAGATTCGAACCTGGATTCTAATAGAACTATTTAGTGACAGGACTTGTATTTTCATTCTTAGGATTAAATTTTGGATTATATTCACAAACCGTAAGTCCTATTTTCCAATTTTTACATTGTTTTCTAGGGAAATAAATTATTTTGTTAAAATATACAAAGCTTGTTGAATTCATTCTTTTCTCTTGTTATTATTGTACGAGCCTACACGTAACACAAAGAAAAACTGTTTTTGCCCATGCTGATCAGAGAACTTGTGTAATCCAAGTAATCATCAATTGTTATGCATACTCTGCAGATTATGTTGTATCAACATGAAAAGAACAAGTTACGTCCAACATTGTTTAAATGTTCAACACTCTTTAAAATATGAGATGAAGCAGACGCCAGAGCAATGTACCGCAAGTGATCAAAGGTACTGTTTGACACTTATATTGAAGTGTCTATAGCTACGACGGAAGCAATGAAGCAGTTCACGTGTATTTTATGCTACTTTACGTTTTTTTGCAAACTGATAATTGTGATACATTTTTTACGAAAATGTTCTTTTCGTAAACTCTTAGCAATGCTCTGTTCCATGGCCAGAAGGAGAGAGAGAGAGAGAGAGAGAGAGAGAGAGAGGAATTCAGTCTCTTAAAGATAAGGGTGTCAATCATAGTGGTGTAGATACGGCTACATTCCTTTGGGGAAGCTTGGCAATGCGGAGGTACGGGATACTGTAAGAAAGACGAACGAAACCTTCTGGTTCTTGACAGAGCGGACTTTGTTTAAATAATTGATATATAATACTACATTCTAGCGATACACCTTATAAAGCCTTTATATTTAAAATTATACTTTCTTTCGAACTTACCAACTTCATTCATTTGTGTAATTTCTGCATTTTAGAATATAATACAGATAATTAAATATCGAATAAATTCATAATAGCCAAAGAGTATAAAATTCAATAGTTGCGATTAATGCAACAATCATTTTAAAGAAATATATTTTACAAAATTTAAAATAGAATACTAATTTGAAATAGATTACTAAACATTATTCTTTATTGCTTAAAGAATATTTTATTCCCAAATTAATTCTAAACATGAAGTTGGTAGCGAATTCGTCTTTTCACCATAATAATTACCATAAATACGAGCCATTAAACATTCCATTACATTATAATATAAAATAAAAAGAACTCACGAGAATGTTGCAAAACTATGAAGTTTACCGTAGAAATCCCTAACATTAAAAGTACTTATTCTTCAAAGAAATTTACGAACACAAACGATTCTTACCTGTAAGAAAGACGAACGAAACCTTCTGATTCTTGACAGAGCGGACTGATCTACACAGGCGCGCTGCCCTATTTATACTAACTGAACATGCTCCTGGACAAATTTGGTAAAGTGCTTGTGCCTGTGTGTGTCTGTCTCGAATCAGGAAGAGGCTCTCGTCTATTCTTAATGGAAGCGAGTGTTCGCTTACGTCAAAGTTTGCTTTATCAGCATTTCGCTTCAGAGAAATGCTGAGTCTTGTATCTCACTTACTCAATAAGAACGCTAGGAATTTAGCTTCTTAGTACTGACACAATTTAGGAATACTAGTTCTGCCTACCTGGCATACAAAAACAAATGTATAATACCGGAGGGGAGGCTTTGCACTTGCTTGTAACTTTATTCATATAGTTGTGATGCGAAAATAAATAAAGTTAATCTCAATATATTTTAGTGTAAATTACTTCCAATATAATTTAATAACAAATTAATCCAATGAAAAATTGGTTTTAATACAATTTAGAGAAAATTTCAATGTTATTATTCTTACTCAAAAATTCTGTCCTAATACATTGATTAAAAACAACCGAAAAGATACCTTTTTCCCTCTGAGAATTTGAGCTTAATTCTCGGAAGAAAACAAAACGCTGTGATCATCGTATGTTAGCAAGATGATATTGCCTATGCAAATATTCTAGACCATTACTGGCAATTAGAAAATGTTGAGATTGTACAAAAAGCATATCTTAGCCTAGAATTTCATGTTCATTAGTTCTTGTGAAGTTTACGCTACTCCAGTAGGTTGCAGGGCTGTACAACACAGAGACAATCAACTATATGAAAACAGCGTCGCAATTTAAAAAAAACAAAAAAAACAAACATATATGCAGGAAAACCATTTTACTGTCTCCACATTGTACTTCCCATCCGTAAGGCATGACAAATTACAGGTTTTCTCCACTTCATCATTTACGAACAACCCATTCTAGTTGTACAAAGGTTGGACAGAGTGGGTCACACAAATCGTAATTAACACAGCCGTAGCATGGCACATGAATCTGGTATATTATAAAATTACAGAAAACAACTTTAATTTCAATATGGTTTGGTATAAACTTTAAAGGATAATGATTACTGGAGTTAGTATTTAACCTGTATTTATTAAATATACGTTTATGCAAACAATTCAATTTTACATGCAATGAAACGAAATCAAGTTCTTAACGTCAGAAAACGATGCGTCTGAAATGAACTTCGGACTGCGATGACAATGACCTTTCACATTCTAACTTCATTAGATCTTTTGAATCTTTTATTTGCAATAATTTATACCTTCTGTTGCAAGTATACCGTGTAGCTGGGAAGGAACACAAGAGGTCCGTTGACTTCGTTTGGTCAAAATCGCCATGGACCTTACATATGTACCTTACCAACAGTATACTTCTATTTCTGGCTATACATATATAATTGGGCTCAAGAAATCACACGGAGACGGCTTCCTATGTCTTGGCTCATAATGACTTTGACTTTTAATTATGGATCTTAAAATCGAGCACTTTCCTTCTACATTCGTATCTGTGAGGACTAGTGATATTCAGTTTAAAATGACCGATATTACACATTAATCTTGTTCTTAGGCGGGTCATAGTGGCTTCAATCTTAAAACATTTCACCTAAAACGCAACATGCTTCTTCAGTCCTAATTGTGAAAGATCGTGAAGGTACTTGAAGACGAACTTACCCACTGTTTGCAAGCTAAATCTAATACTAGCATGTACAGACAGACAAACCATATAAAAGCCGCGTCCTGACACAAAACGGTAAAACAATTGAAAACAATTATTTCCTTTTCTTTCATGCATTTGACTCGCTAGAAATAAAAAGGCGAGACACAAAAATCACAATGTCCTTCCATTCTTACGACGTAAACTCTTGGTTCAAGATTTTATTGCTAATTTGTATAATTTTAAGTTCCAATGAAACAAGATGGATCCGAATAAATTTTGACGACCTCGTCTCATCCCACTAGCATAGATTGCATCACAAACAGAAACTTTATACAGGCAGATCATTAAAGAGACAAATCAAAACATACACTGTGGTAATACAAGAACTTTGAAAATTAAGGTTTAGGTCAGTGTTATAAAAATAAATTAGCCTAATAGTGTGATTTAAAACGTGAAACACAATATTTCGCGTCATTAGAGGAACTTAATCAAAACTTATTGCTACTTTTCGAAAGACTGCACCGGTGGGTCCCCGCCATTATCATTACTATATTTTAACTAATGAGCGCTTTTACATTAAAAACAATGATGTAGCGCATTACTGGTCGTTTCTTCCACACATAATGCCGACAAACACTGTCGGGCTATAAAGGAAAAAAGAATCTGCACTAAATGGAAACACGTCGGTTTATGAGCAAGAAAGAAATTCTAAATCGAACTGAATGAGAATTTATTTAAAACATGTAAGGTTCTGTGTATCCAGTACTGGCGCGTCTAATACACACACAGTAAAATGTGTGATATAATACATGATATAATTTTAATCTTTCTAAGTAAGCAAATAAACCACAACAAAAAAGCAAACTAAAATATGTGTGAAGAGATTCTGATGTAAAGTTGGGATTAGATTTTCTCTATGAGTTATCGTAATTTACAAAACATATTTCTACTTTATGTATAGTCCTACAATGTAAGACGTATGACGTTACTTATGTTTTAGTGCTACGTCTTATGTAACGGCCTTGTATAGCGTGTTCCGAGATGGCGGTTGACATCGAAACGAGTAGTCAAAAGTTTCAGGAATATCTCACACACTTAGCAGCCCATATCGACACTCTTCCGCAAGCTAATAGGTAATTAATATACCTACTGTGCTGTTTTTATCCTGGTGAAATCAAAATCTGACACAAGCAAATGGACGTATTGTCATGTTCCGTTGATATACATTTGAATTTGTTGAAATGAGACGGTAGTCGAGGTATACCGAAGTAGGTTCATGTTTCATATATTTCTTGAACGAAACGAAACGTTGCTTACAGTTCCAAGGGCTTAACATATTTTTATTCGTTTCGTTAAAGAATAATACTTTAAATTAACCCGATTTCGACATTCCCGGCTTCCATCTCTTTCCAGCCAATTGAAATGTAGGCCAACTAAACTTGAAAACAGGTCCATATGCTTGTGTGAGAATTTTAATTTCTTAGGAAAACAAAAGCATCAGAGTAAGTAAAGTCTGACTAATACATTATAACTTTAATTTGTAGAAAAGCGCCGATATGGGCTGCCAAGTGTGTGAGATATTCCTGAAAATTTGACTTTCGCTGTCAGTCGACATAAAAAATACTATATAGCGCCGTTACTTTGGCAGTAAGACCTCTACGCCCAAAATAAAAATAGCAAGGACGAGGTCTTACATTGTAAGACTACTTTATGTATATCAGCTAAAATATTAATATGAATCTGACTTTTCTGACAATCTGAGTTGATCTTTATAAAGTTTTGACCTAATATTTGTTTAAAAATATAAATACATTGTACATGATATAGATGGTGCAAAGCCATAACAACATCAATAGCGACAAAAACAACAACTTCTCTTATTTGTTTCTCTATTACTACAACACTACTACTACAACAACTACTACAGCTGTTTGGTATTATTATAATTACTGAATGGTAGTTGTTGTAATAGTAGTAGTAGTATCAGCAGTGGTATTTGTAGCAATTGTGTTTTTATTATTTATTTTGCATGCTAGTCATGAAAGCTATTCCAGTGGCGGATACTGAAAGGTGAGGGGGGGGGGGGTTAAGGGAATTGAAGGTTAAATCTAGGACGAAACCTTGGGTGTAGTTCATCACCATTGAGAACTATATTTGGAACTACTTTCGTTCACATGCCGGAAGGAGACAAAATCACAGTCGGAACAATCTTGGCTTTTTTGCTGTTGTAACATATGCAATGCACACCGCCAGAGGCGACTCACGAAACAAGTCCAATTGATGTGTATTCCAACAACTACTTCAGAGTTATTTCATGACCAGACGGAAATGGCCCAGCGATGTTCCGATTGGTTTTCATCGGTTAGTTGATGTCGCTTGCTATTGACGGCAGCTCTTTCAACATCGAAACGGTTTCAGCAAGCTAGAGATGCCATGCGTCGATGTAGTACAAAGTGGATCGACAACCTTGGCTGGCGACGATTAAAGGCTGCATGAAAGGGTCATATATTCTGTTTCAATATATGTATTGTTATCAGATTTATTACACACTTGCAGAGGAAATGGGTGGTGAGAAGGTCAGGGGTCAAGGTAACGGTGGTTGTTTAGTTGTTTTGCTTGGGTTGCACCGACATCGTCGTAGATGAGTCAATAAATTTGCAAATTATTTAAGTTACTTTGTTGAAAAATAAAACGTTTGAGTTGCTAATACCAAGATAAGTGCGAAAAAATATAATATACAGGAGTGTTATGGTAGTGTGGGTCTTAAAGTTTGCGAACGGCGAAAAGTAAATAAAAACACTGACCTTCAGGATATCATATATGCGGGAAAGGATCGATAAATAGACGCCATGTAGATTCTAGATCCTGCAAGGAGAGTTATTCTGATGTCGTGGTAATACTGAAAATATCTTTTTACGATGGCATATACTTCTCCATATGTTGGGAACTGGGTGTATATGTAGAACAAAATGTGAATCAACTTGAAAAATGGATTCTGCATCCATGGCACTCATTCTGTCACCTATGACATCCAACAGAAACTTATATGAGAAAATTGAAGAAATGCATCTGTAACCACCTGTGATGAGCAGAGTAGCGCCGGGATTGTCGCTGAGAATGGACCACCAACATGAGCGTGAAAGTACATGTTGACCTCAGTCTACGTAAACAACTTCCCAGTGTTCCAATGAAAAGTAATAAATCGTGTACAACAAAGTTTTAAAGTCAACACCTGTCAATTGCGAAAGCAGCCAGAAAACAACAACCGTCCATAATTCACATTTTGACCCTTATTTGCTACGGTAGATTCGATCACTTGGATCTTGAAAAATAGGTTAATAAAGTGATGTAACTCTTGCATAACACCATTGGACATTATCAGACGACAAACTGGTTAACCGATTTGTTGCAGTGATAGCGATTATAAGAAGATAAAGATTCTATTTGAGAACATGGGGTACGTCCATTATTTGAAAACAGTGATATTCATGGATGTATTTTTAAACTAGTGTACTCGCCAGCAATCCCGAGATTTTCTCGATATCAGCTAGTGATGCAGAACTAGTAACTTAGGGTCAAGTAGTGTATATAGATAAGTACATGATAGGTAGCGCTATGCAGAAAAAATACCGATAACTTCGAATACCGCTAATCCAAAGAACCCACGAAATCGTAGGAAGCTACCATAAATTTCACTCAGAGTCAAGCTTGATTTTTTTAAACTGACGATGACCATGCTGAAAACAACTGGCCCTAGACTAATCCGTGTGTGTGCGTGTGTGTGTGTGTGTGTGTGTGTGTGTGTGTGTGTGTGTGTGTGTGTGAAAACATGACCAAAAGCTCACTGATTCTTCAGTGAGTGACAAGAATTGTTTGCCGAGTGTTTGCAGATCTTAATGAACACAACATAACAGCATTCAAATAACTCAACAGTAAATCGCATGTTTGATATTATTATAATGAGAATGTTTATTTAGATGTACCATTTAAAACTGATATTATATAATTAACTGAACTGATACAAAGTATTTAGTGTTGTGGAATACGGACAACAATTGGTGTCAGCAAACTAATACAGGCATGTGTGTGTGTGTCTGTGTGTGTGTGTGTCTCTGTGTGTGTGTGTGTGTGTGTGTGTGTGTGTGAGAGAGAGAGAGAGAGAGAGAGAGAGAGAGAGAGAGAGAGAGAGAGTTCATATCCTGCCGGAAATCGAGCCCAAGTCCACGAATAATAGCGCCCATCGCCTTGCTACCATGCACCAACTCCCGTATCCTCTCGACTAAGCGAGTTTCGCTAAAAATAGATGGAACTTAGAGATAAAAATAGTCATTATAAATAGAACATTTGATGGAACATTTACAACTGATAATCTGTAATATAAGTTTCTTTATCATTGTTAAAACAATCAAAGATCTTTTCGTACGTAGTGGGCACTATCAGTAATTAACTGTCCTCTAAACACAATCATGATTGGGAACTTTTGATTGTGTATATCAGTGGTGCACCCTTGTCCTAAAGTACCATTACGTCCACCTTCTCACCTACTCCATCCCTATATATAGATGTAGAACTGAGAAATGGGCAAGAATATTATTTTCCGCAGTAGACAGAAAGTTCATGTTTATTCTTGCACTGCTACATAGAAACGTTTTGCATGCATGTATATATATATATATATATATATATCGTGTCGAAACTTATCATTTGAACGTTATAGTGATGCGATCAATACAACTATATCATTACTACAGTAACAGAAACATTTCATTTCTTTTCTAACATAAAATAATCTAATGGGGATTCATGTTATCAACATATCAAATTCAATATGCGGCAGAGGTGATATATAAACCAATGATCGATAATATAGCTTTGCTGTACAATGCATTTCCAATTAATAAAAAGGTCTTGTTAATTAGTAGTTTTGTGATACATTAGAATCGAATGCAACTGACAAGAATTGCGAGAAAAAAAAGACATTAGGAAAGTACGCATTGGACTTTGACCCCGAGGAACTGACTACCGGTCAATAAAGCTATTCATGTTACATGGCATTTTCACATGAAAAACACTGAAGTTATTTTAACCGTCTCTCTTGGGAATTATTATCCTACATAATGTTCTGGTGGTGTAAGGTGCCCAAGATGAAGAACAATAAACTCTAACCACTAGGCAATACAACAGACGAATAGATCCGTTTTGATAAGCAAAATCAGAATAATTTTACATACTCTTGAGGGTATCAGGGAGACCACATATGTAGAGTTTTCAACAGGATAGTGGAATTTTTGGTGGAATTTAAAAGTGTCGGGGTTTTATGTTTGTCGTTATTTTGAAAGTTGTGTAATTTCTTTCCTTTTGAAGAACTGTCTTTGCTTTCTTTGAAAATATAAGATCGTGTTCGTCATAATGAAGAACATGTAAATTATATTTGATTTCATGCAAAGACAAGTGTTTCCGAATTACCATGCGTTTCTGCCGGAGAACAAATGCTGCGAAAAGTACGACCCTGTCTGATTGTGGATCTTAGTGGGATATTTGGGTGAAAGGTTATGGATTTGTCCTAAATATGTTGCAGTCACCATGAGATACCTGCGTGAGATAGATGGTAAATGAAATATAAGAAATGGAGAACCCGGCGAAATCTGTGAACTTTTGATATGCGATCATTTTTGCAAGTGCTGTAACCTTTTATAGGAACCGCGGTTGCTCATTGTTTAGTGTATTGGACTCGCGACAGAAAGGTACGGGTTCAAATTCTACCATCTGATCAGCTCGGCTCCATTGCCGTAATGTCATATGTTGATCCGCTATTCAGGCCAATATCACGAGTTTTATTATGATGCCCACAGGGATGATAAATGTAAAGCTTAATTTTTTCTTTATACGATAAAGTACGGGATATCTAGTTCCGGGCAGTCATGTGACTGGTGTGGTTTAACTATCAAATATGTCCACATCGAAAATCTTGTTTAAGTTCAGCTATCCGAAACGTTGGTGATTCAGTGGATCTATGAAACTTAAGGATTCATCAGCAGCTGGAAATGTTTCTCTTTTTGCTTCTTCTGATGTCTTCCATGAAGAAAGTTGCGACATTTCAAAACGAGTTAGAAGAAACAGATCGAAGTTGCCAAGAAAATAGATGTAAATAATGAAAGTAAATCATAATTCCAAGCTCTCCACATGCTGAAGCTTCAGAAAAAATAGAAACATATGGTTTAAAATTGTATAAATAAAAACCTAAACGACACCATACAAGCTAGAGAAGATAGAGTCCAACAGATTTTAATAAGAAACAGAATCTTACGTTACTTCCTTGTGATAAAAGTAAGCCGAGATTCTTCCGGCATATTTGAGCACTCATTTTGGTCTTAAGTTTTTATAATATATTTTCAAATAGTTACAGTTGTTCGTGATTCTCTCATTCATTTCATCGCTTCTTTCCATATTTAATTTTCTTTATGATAGTATTATTATTATTATTATTATTATTATTATTATTATTTGTAATAGCAGAAGTAGTAGTATTCATCTCCTCCTCCTCCTATTCATCATTATTGTCATCATCTTTATTTCCACTTCAAAGTTATTGTTAATTTAAGACCAATTCTTTTGTTAATCTTTCTGCATAGGTTGCACGTGATTTAGGTTGCCATAATTCACTAACCCCTCCTTCAGCAGTGTACCTATATACATGTAAATAGCGGAAGTAGATCAAAAACGTTGTAAGATGGTAGACAGGTGACAGGTGAAACTGTGTGAGAACCTCTAATATTGGCGCTATGCAACATGTAATAAGATGCATTGCTGTTAAAAATTTGTTTATTATTTTCTGAGGTTAAGAGACCTATTTACAGAAATAAATCCTCTAATGGCAGCGACGTACACCACCTACAAATGATAATTTCCTTATGGGAATATTTTGATGCTAGCTTCTCTCCAAAATCAACGCACAGATTGCCAAATAAGCCAGTCTTCCTGCGAAAGTATTACAATGCAGTAAATTCAACGAACGCTATAGCGTATTAGTCCAACACAAATTCACTTGATGTTTTCTTTCATTCTGTAAATTAAATACACGGAGATTGAGAGCAATTGCCTTGCTGTGGGGGGGGGGGGGAGAGGAAACGAAAAGCTGGGTCGATTCTGTTCCTACTGTTATAGGATAAAAAACGTTCAAGACTATATTAGTAAAATTTGATTAAAGAATTGATTTCATTTGAATTTGTTTTCTACAAAATCAAGCTATCTTTCTTTTCAGAAAATGCTCATCAATTAAAATAAATAAATCAAATAAGATAAAGTGAAATATTATGTTCTATAGTGCTTTGGTTAAACTGCAATGTCTACGTGCACCAGTTGTTAGAACGTAAGCAGTTTTTGCTTTCATCCATATATTAGCTTAAAATAAGACCTATACATAAGCAAAACTTGAATTTAAACTATATTTTAACTATTTCCGTCCAATTAGAAATGAAAAAGTAGTTAAAGAAACAAAACTGAGAAATAATATAGCATGAGAGAAAAAAAAATATAGAATGTTATAATACATTCATAAAATATCAATAAGATGGGAGAAATTTAATTTCTGCAACATCGCAGAGATGTTATACTCTAACATGAAATTTATCTATTCATTGGCTGAAGGAAATTTACTTTTGAACCAATTTATTCCTTAGGCAGAAATCAAACGTTAATGGAAGCAATTTATGAGAAATAACTGTTTGAACATCAAAAGGCGAATATTAAATCGAGTTACCGGTAATAAGCATGTGAAGCAAATCTCAAACTTAATAACGTTGTGTGTCTATCTATCTATATATATATATATATATATATATATATATATATATATATATATATATATATATATATATATATATATATATAT